>CAJVPT010000811.1:0-25638 GCA_910592055.1 Acaulospora colombiana | reverse complement strand
TAATCTTTTTATACCTTGTTGTGACCTCTCCTGAATTTCTGCTTTTTCTTCAGTTCTTTATCTTGGATATATGTTTATTTATTACTTCTATAATGTATTGCTTGAAATTATTCTATAGGTTGTTTATGTTCCCTTGCTCTATTATGTTTTTCTCTTTTATCCTTGATTTGATTTCATCTTTGAAATTCTTTCTATTGTTTAGTATTTGCTTTATGCCAGTTATACTTGTAGTTACACATATAGATTTTTTGTTTTCTTTGCTTCTCTAGCTGCCACATCTCTATTCTTGTAATCATAATATTGTGATTACTTTTGTGCAAGGAGTTTGGGGATCTGTTATGTGTGAGTTCCTGAATTGCCAAGTTTTCTGTAAGCAATATCAAATTTGATTAATTCTGCTAATCACTTCTCTACTATTTTTTCATGTATATACTATTTATGTTGAATTATATACTCTAAAGGTGTCTATAAAGTTCTTAGCAATAAGCCATTCTAGCAAATCTGACTCTAGCCAGTAGTTGTTTAATTTATTTGAGCTATGTCATTTGTTGATAAAAAGGTTAGATATAGTATTGAAATCACTTTCTATTACTATACATGCTGCCTCTTTCTCTACTTGTGTTATCCATGCCTGAATAGTGCCTTCTAGTGTAGATTTTTCTTTTCTGTCACTGTTTTTTGATGAGAAATATGCTCCTATTATTCTTAATTTGTGTTTACTGGGAAAGTCATGTCTATTATTATGGCTCTTCTCTCTATCTCTTGTTTCTTATATATCTTGCCTACAATATCTTCGTGGATTGCTATGTATACTCCATATTTGATCCTTCTCTTAGGATTTACTGAGGTTATTAGTTGATATCCTTGTTATTTCCAGTGATTAATCTGGTTTATGTCTTTGTTGATTTCTGTTGAAATGATTATCTTCATCTGTTTTCTGAGTAGTACTCCATCCATAGTTTGTATTTATTCTCCTCTACTATGCCTCTTATGTTTTGTATCATGATCATCTAGACTAGATGGTTGGTTGTTAGTTTTTTAATGAAACATATGGTGTTTTTATTTATATGTTTATCAATGTCTTGAGTTGTCTGTTCATAGATGACTTGAATATTCGGAATTGTATTGTTTGTTTTGCTACTTTCTCTCCTCTGGGGGTTTTTCTAAATCATGTTTATTATATTATTAGAAGGAATTATGCCCTGGTGGTACCATCTGTTGGGATAGTTTGAAAAGATTAATTTTTTCTTTCATTATTGAGCTCATTTTGTTAAGCTGTTGTTGATATGCTTCCTGTGTTTTCCTGATATCTTGGATCTTTGTGCTTATTCCTGCTACTTGCTCTTCACTCTCAGTGAATATAAATTCTTCTAGTTCTTCTAAGAGTTTGACTATACTTTCTAGATATCTATTTGTACATTCCTGTTTTAGAGTGCCCACTCTTTCATTTAGATCTTGAAGTGAGTCCTTTATCTCCTTGATTTTCTTTAGATCATTGATAGGATTTGTCAAATATTGTCATCATAGTTATATTTATTAGGTTTCTTTCTATATTTTAGAATACTTGTATAGATTTTAGGATTGTTATCAGTTCTAAAATTCCTGTGGATAGTGGAGTTGGGATTTGTTCTGTATCTGAGTTGTGATGACATTCTTGGATTGTTAAATCTATTGATATACTATTGTGATAAAGGAGTTCAGATCTGTCAGAACATATATGTATATTATATTCTGGTAAGCTGCAGATGAGATATAGTCTTGTTTCTTAGTCTACTTACTGTGTCTAGATTCCTTGAACTATAGGGGCTACTGATTTAGCCTCTTGCGGCTCTTCCTTGAATTGGAAGGTGAGAACTGCAAATCTCTTGGCTCAGTTATTATTGTCTTGGGGAATGTATACTAACTTGGCCTTGATATTATAATTGTAACTGCCAAGTCTGCTGCTATTGTGTCTGGTGACAAGGAGGTTAGTGTTGTATTGAAATATTTTCTTTGTTCTTTGACTTCATGTGTTTTATAGTAAGGGAATATTCTACACAAATAGAGTCCTTTTGTAAGTGCCTAGTTTTGATTGATTTCTATATAGTCAGATACAGTATATTAAAAAATATTATGTTTGTCATCTGAAAAGACTCTACTCTTTGCAAGGTGATGTAATTGAAGTTGATTTGTTTATCAAAAAACTCTGTTAAGTTTGTTTTAATAAAGTATTGCAGGATGTTCCATATCCTGATAGTGCAGAAATTGCTATCTTGGGAACCTAATGGGATAGTCATTCTAAATTTGGTATTCTCATAGTCCATGAGTTCTATTGCATATACTTTATATGCATCCTTCTGACTGTCAAAAATGGCTGTGATTTGTGATTTACCAATTGGATATTCTATTCTTATGTACTTCAAGAAGAGTAGATGTCTCATTTTTTGTCTAAAAAAGTCTGTTTTTTTTCTTGATTTTATCCTGGTATCCATTCTAGATTAATAAACATCTTTTATAGTTTGGAGAAGGCTTATCTGTTTTGGATGTCTTGTGGTATGAGTGATCTTTCCTAGATGTCTGTTTAGTTTTTGTAGCTATAGCCTGTCTGGCTAGTAATACTGAGTTGTTTGTCTTTTATCTGAGACTCTGCAGTACTCCCATTTTCTGATACTTCAGTTGTGATGGGGAATAGTATTCTGCTGCTAATGATACTCTCCATATTTCCTGTTACTTGTCCTGCTTCTTCTATCTCCATCTCTTCTGTTTGTGTCATTATACTTTCCTTCTCTTTTTCTTTTCCTTTATCTACCAGTTTTTTTAGAAAAGCTAACCTGGTTCCAAGTGGGTTGTGTATCAGTTAAGATATCTGTGTTGTCACTTTTGCTTTCAAGATTCTGCCAGTATTTTTACTTAGTCTATCTACTGTATGTTACATTCTGGTGTTGTTTACCTTCCCAGGCTTTTCAGTTACCTTATAGAGATCAAGTTATTGGGGATGCTACTTTTGTAGCTGGAGATGAGTTCGTTTTATATTTTTGCCAAATAAAGAAATTTTTTGCGATTGGGAATTTTTTAGAAAAGAGTTTTTTTTTTTATTGTTAAATTGTTTTTTTTTAAACACTAGCTCATTCTTGCATCAGTTCAGAAGTTTTATTATAATCAAGATATATACTAGGAATAATCGGGATGAGTAATTAATTACCTATACTGCTTAAGGATTTATAGATCAATGAATAGTACAATGGACATCTATTTACATCTCACCCAACAAGGATAGGGTAACTATATAACCACCTAGTGTAGGACTGTCTCTTAATTTTAACTAGGCTAAAGAATCTGGGAAGTCTATACTTTCAATTAAATAAAGTGATCCCACTATCTTAAACCTACATATTTCCAAATCTGCACTTTATAAGACCATAGCTCACCAGACAACTTGTTGCTATTACTATTAAGAAAACTAATGTGTCAGGAACTCATCTAAGATATCTAGTATCACCAGTGTTGAAAAATCGTATACAGAATCTTATGTGACTCTATTAGTGTTTTAAATTTTTCTATAGGAGCTTGTCTTGTGTCATAACCTGTCTTATTACTTGATTGAAACTTGGTCTTGTGTCAAGAACTTTCTATTACTCAGATTTTTTTGTCATATTTGGAGTCTATCTTATGCCATTTTGCTGACAAATTCTTGTCTTGTTGTAAGCATGTCTAGTTATTTTTATGAGTGATTGGATTCTTTGTCTTAGGTAGAGGAGGGGTGATCAGTTCATGTTTAGAACATTGTATTACTTATTTCAAGTCACCTTGGAACCTTGTATTATATCTTGTCTTATTATAGCTATAATAAATAAATTGGATCCTTATTTATTTTCTGTTTGGGCACTCAGGAACTAATTATATGTTGAGGACTTGTGTCACTCATGCTAGCCTATATAGAACCTTGTGTTGATTATTTATTTGTTCTTATTGTAGGCATAATGAGCAAATGGGTTTCTCTTATGGCCTTTGTCAGGAAACTTGATCATCATTATGAGAAAGATAAAATCTTCATATTACTTGTGGCTTAATTTCACTTGGCCCTTATGTGGTATTATACTCTGGACCTTGTGGTTATGACCTGGAAGCACTACCACCGTGCTATAGATCCACAGGTCTTTATTATTGAAGTAATATAATTATTTATATTCTTCTATTTAATAATATTTTTTATATTCTTTTTTTCAATATTATCAAAGAAACTAGAACAGCTAAGGCATAAAGACTTAATTACTCAACAAGAATAGATTTTTTGTAGACAATTATTATTACTTTCCAAGAAATAATTAAGTATTTGAAGAGATAAATACATTATATTGAGTAGTTCCAGATTAACTTTCAAAAAGAAATTTATCAGTTAAAAGAAGGGATAGAATGATTGTTTTCTAGAAGTTTTACTTTAACAAGATTTAGAGAGTTGGAGTTAAAGAATTAAAACCTATAGCAAAAAATAGTCAGACTTGGTATCTTATTAATCTAGTTAAGTATTTCTATTTTTGCTTTTTTGAATAGAACTTTTTTTTATTTGAGCTTTGAGATTTTTGATTTTTTTTTTTTTCAATTTTTATTTGTCTACTTACAGTATATGTACTTTATCTTGAAATTATACAATAATTGCTAAGAACCTTGAGACTATTTGTAATAGTAGTAAAAGTTTAGGGACTATTATTATTACACTGTATATATATATATATATATATATATATATATATTTTGCACAAAACAGGCCCACTTTATTAAGATTTTTTAGAGTATATGATACTTTGATTACAAAGCTATTTTATAAACATTTTCATATGTTACCTATCGAAAATTTCCTTAAAAAAGCCAGTCTGTCTTTTTAAACCCTCTGTAGCTTGTTGCCCATATTTATGAAACTAATGTACCTAGGCTTCATTAGCATGTGAGAATATGTCATAGATAGGTTTAGGGCTGGAGATGATATCAGTTAGCAGGTTGTGAGCCATCTGTGTATGTAAGGTATGTTGCCATTTTTGACTGTTGCTTTGTTTGTGGTATGTGTTTTTTTTGTATGAGATTTCGTTGTCTTTTGTTCATTTGTGAAACCTTCTGCATCTATCTTTCCATATATTTAAAGTGAGGAATTTAATGTTGTTGATTATATTTCTGATAGTTCTATTACTCTGTTTGTATCCAGGTATTGTGTTATGAGTTTGTTTATACTCTTACTGATTCTGACTCTAATTAGTGTGTCCCAGGTATTGTAATTATTGAGGCTAGTTGAGGCTTCAGATTTTATGTTGGTGTTGATGGGGCTATCTTTTCTTGCTGTTATTTCTCTGTTGATGATGTTGGCTATTAGTTCTTTAATGTTCAGGCCATGTTGTTTGCAAAGGAAGGAGTGTTCATTGTCTTCTATATCTGTGCATGTGAAACAAATGTCAGTAGCAAATGTGCAAGAGTATCGTTATTTGAGTATAGACATGGTTGGTAGTTCCTTGTTCCATATTTTTATAAAGAAAGTTCTAATTCTATGGTTCCATGAATTGCAGGGTGATGAGTTTATATTGAAGGGATGAAGGTTTGTTAATGAGTTTTTCTAGTCTATTTCCTCTTTTTGTTTGTCTGTCAAGACTTCGTGTCTTTTTAGATTGATCCAGTCCCAGGTGTATCGTACCTGTTATATTGTCGTGATGGTTTGTCTGATGTTATTGAGAATTTAAGTGTCGTGAAGTTTGAAGATTATAAGTTCCTTTTGTGGGATGTAATGTGTGAGAGTGCCTATCATGTTGAGTGTATTGCTGTCTAAGCATTCCTGAGCAAGCTTGTCTGCTCTGCAATATTCTTTTGCTGGGTTGTCTGGTTGGGTTTTATGCCAGGTAATTTTTAAATGTTGTTGTTTTATTGTTTTGACTATTGCACTAACTAGTCTGGTGTGTTTGCATTTTTTCGCTGATTTGGTTGTGGCATCATTAATTTCTTTGATGACAATTGAAGAGTCACAGTGAATGTTACTAGTGCTTTCATAGTTGATTAAGTTGATAACGATGAGGATCACTAGGAGTTTTGCAGTAGTACCGGGACCTGGGGCTACTATGCTCATTGCTATTTCTGTTGCTTGATGCTTGAGGTCTTTGAGGACTATGCCTATTCCCAGGTTCTTGTTGTTTTTTGCTGGGTTGAAAGCTCCATCACAGAATATGTCGAGGTTGTTATAAGGTTTTATTTTGTTAATAAGGTTTTTCATTTGGATAAGAGTTGTTTTTGGCATTTTGATTAATTTGTTGAGTTTAAGGAGTTGTTTTGGAGTTGGATCAATTTCTACTACAGCGATGGTGTCATTGGGTTGTTGCCACCAGGTGGATATGCTCCAGGTGATATTTGTATGTGAAAGATGTTTGTTGATTTGTTGTTGGTTCTGGATTTAGTTGTTTTGATAACTGGTATTTTGCCTAGCTTGTTGTTTTGGATATTGATACAGCACATATTACTTCTGCTATCCTTGGAGTTTGTTAGATCACAACCATTATAAGCTATAAGTGGAGAGTTGTTTTTGTATTGATAATGTCTAAGTTTGATTTGTTCGTTGTTGCTGCTTATTCTTTTTCCTATTGCTAGTTGATGATTGATTATTATTGAGTACCAGACAAATGTACTAGTACTAGTTGGAGTATATTCAATTTGGGCAAATGCATTGATGTCTTGTGGACTTTTTTTGTTTTTGAGAAAGGTTGAGCTGATCGAGGTGAGGTTGAAGTACCATCCGAGTTCTTCCCTTTTGTTAAGTTTGTTGTGTAATCCTCCTACCTGGTACTATAATAGAGTCTTAGTTTTGAAGGTGTCTAAGGTCTGTTCGATGTATATGATGTAGTGACATCTTAGGGCTTCTCTGTGTGTGTGATATCAATTTTGATTGATAATCTCGCTTATATAATGAAATTGGTCCTTGGGGTTGTTGGCTTTGATTTTGTTAAGAGTGGTTATATGGTTTTGTTGGGGGTTATTTAGAACATTATGGTAGAAGTTGTGTCCTGTTTTGAGAAAGGTAGGGCAGTTCTTTAGGATGGAGTTTTTCTGCCATGCAAGCCATTGTAAGTTTGGATCCTGTTGCGACAGATTTGTCCTGCAGTGTTTTGAGCTATGTGGAGATCTTGTAGGTTGCTTGCATGTTTTTGAAGTTGTCTTGTTTGGATGTTATGGATGCCGTAGTGTGTCTAGAGATAGAGGATGGAGTCAGGAATTGTTGCTGCAAGATTGGCTTTGTACTTCATGCTTCTTTTGATCCTGCGATTGATTTTTTGAATTTCGAGCTGACTATATACTAGGTCTCCAGTTAAGTATTCGATTGTTGGGAAGAGAATATTGTTGATTATATATTTGTGCATCTTATCATTACTTGTTTTTCTTTCTGCTATGGAGCATATTGTGTTGGTTTTTTTCCATATTAGGCTTCTCTGGGGTTTTTTCCCTGACCGTATTTCATGCCATACCCCTAAAACTCTAATAGCATTGTTTTTGTCGACCAGGTCAATAGTGTGTTCCTTGATGGTTATGCTTTGTTGTTGAGCATTTATGATGAGGAGTTCCAATTTGTTGGGGTTGACAGTGATGTCATTTAGTGAGTAGAAGGAGTTGCTGATATTGATTATATCTTCTAGGTATTGTTTGTTTTGAGTGATGAAGGTTGTGTCATCCATGTAAGTTATTATAAAGATGTTTATATTTGATTATATAAGGTTGTGGGGATCTTGTCTGTGTATTCAGAGGTTGTATCCAGGCATCTTGCTGATTCTAGTGATGAGTGAGTCATAGTAAATGCGCCAGAGAATGGGTGATATTGTGTTGCCTTGGTCAATTCCTTCATGGACAAGATAGGGGTTGTGTTTTCAAAATAAGTGATTACTGGGTTTTTGTGATTAGTGAAACAATTTTGAATTATGTTGATAGTTTTAGTTGGAATTTTGATTCTTTGCATGGCTTGGATTAGATGGTTGATATTGACTGTATCGAAGGTCTTGCTCATATCTTGGAAGAGTATATAACATGCTTTGTGTGTTTCCCAAGCATCTTCTAAGACTCCCTTTATAATGGCGATTGGTTTTCTGGTGCTTTGTTGGAGTAGGGCAGCCCAGTTGTGTTCAGAGAGTATATGGTATTTGGTTAGTGTATTTGATAGTCGGGTACAAATGGCTTTAGTGAAAATCTTTTATGGATTCTAATAGCATTATGGGTCTGATAATATTTATGTTGTGCTCCCAGTCTTAGGTTTTGGGATGGGATAGATGGTGCCATGTTTCCATTTCTCTGGTATCTTTTTCTTTGTAAGGATTGTGTTGAAGAATCTGGTTAGGCCTACTAGGCTATCTTTGTTGAGATGTTTGAAAGCGATGTATGGTATGTTTGATAGACCTGGGGCAGATTTATTACTTGTTTTGCTGATGATGGTTTGGATCTCCTCCTGAGTAAAGGACTAGATGGTGGGGTCATACCAGCTGGCTTTGATGTCCTCCTTGGGCTAATATTTTGTGTTTCAGATGGTGCCTTCGATATTTTTGATGTCATGTTGATGTGTCCAGTCTTCAAAGTGTTGTCAGATTGTTTGTTTTATCTGTGTGGAATCCGTGATGACTGTTTTCTCATCTTGGACTTCTTTGATTAGTCTATTGATTATAATGTTTCACTTAGGTTGATTGAATAAGGATCTGATCATTTGCTTTTTATTTGCATCGAACCAGTTCTGATGTCTGGATCTTGCTTTTTGAATATCATTTTTAATTCATTGGTCGATGGATTTTTTGTGTTTGAATTTTTCGGTGTCAATCCATTGCTCAATTTCTTTGATGGTTGAGTCAAGGTTGTCGCTTTCCTTGATGGCTAAGGAGGGGATCTGTTCTTGGATACTTTTGGTTAGGAATGATAGGATGGATAGGTTGAATTTTGGATTGTGATTTTTGAGATGCTTGAGTTGATACCTGGCTTCTGCTAGCTGGAACAGGAGTGTGAATCTTGGTGAAGGGATGTTTTTTGATCTTTTCCTTTTTCTTTCTTTGTATTTTGTGATGTGGCTGTTTGTTGCTGCTAGAATCCAGTTTCGAAGTGTGGTCCAGAGTTTGTTGGTGTCTGCATTCTCATTCATCATTTGGTTCCAGGTGGGCATATGTAAGTATATGGATTCTGCGAACTTTTGCCAAGACTGTTCAGATGTTGCTGCCTAGTTGAATCTGGTTGCATTTGTGGGGTGACGGAAATGTTTAGTAGAAGTTTGAAGTTGTCATGTTTCTATGTGTGTTGATGCTGCCCTGTGGTCTGTAGCTATGTTTTGTTCTGAAATGTATGCATCTATAGGGCACCAGGTTGGGTATGAAAAGATCCAAATTGCATCTATTCTACTTTTTGGAGAGTTGCCTGTCCATTTAGTGAACCATATATATTCTTTGATATATGGGTAGAGATAGCAGTATATGTCTATCATGTTTATTTGGTGAGTTTGTCGAAGAAGGATTCAATTTTGTTCGAGTAATGTCTTCTTGTAGGGCTATACTTATCTTTGTGACAGTTTGGATATATGTTGAAGTCACTGGCTAGAATTATGTGCCAGTTCTCATTGTTTTTTTTGGCAATTATATCAGTTATTGTTTGCATAAGTCTTCTCTTTTGCTAGTTGGGTATGACAGGTAGATATGTTCCTATGATTCATATATATCTCTTTTTGGGAAAAGCTAGGTAGATGCAAAGAATTCTGTCTTCATATCTGTTAATATTGATGACTTTATCCCTGAGGTTATGTTGGATTGTAATACCGACGCCTGTGCTGTGGCCTTTGCCTTCCCATTAGGTAGTGTATGCATTTGCTTTCTAGGGTTGTTTATCATTGTTCTGGTTTGTTTCAGTTGAGATTATGATGTTCCATTGTTGTTGTGTTCATGTCTCCTCCCATATGGAGCATTTTGTTTTGTCTTTGAGTTCTTGACAGTTTAGAGTTGTGATAGTGAGATAGGATTTGTCTGTGTAGTCGGGATTGTTGTATGGTTGTGCTGGGATTGTTGGTTCTGAATGTTGTGTAGAGGTTTGTGTCAGTATGGATAGGGTTGATATAGGTGTGTCTTGCATATGGGTGTTTGAGATATTATTGAAAATGGTGTGAATTGTGTTTTTGTTCGATTGCTTGTGGGTTACTTCTGCATTCTTAAAGTTGCTTTGATTGTTCCCCATTATTGTGAAGTGAATGGATAGGTGGGATTGTTCAGAATTAGGGTGGTAATTGCGTTCATAATGGTGTTCATGTTTTGATCCATTTTATTAATGAAGGAGTGGAGTTGGTATTGTGTCTCTTGAATATCTTGATTTTAGTTTGGAGATGATGGTCGTGTAGAGTTGGGAGGTGAATGTGTCTTGAGATCTGTTTCTATATTGTTTACGCATCTTAATCATAGTATTTGAGGTTGGTGATGCATTTATCAAGGTCTAAGATGGTTTTCTTGATTTCAGCGATTTCTTCCTTGATCGTATTGAGGGTTTGTAAGATGTTGGAGAGGAGGTCTTGTTCTTGATTACTTTGTGATTTAAGGTTGTGATGGGATCGGAGGGCTGCAGCATATGATCCATGAGCTTTTGTCTTTGGGTGACTGGGATGTGTTGGCGAATATTTCTGGTGCTCATGGGCTGAAATTTGTTGTAAAGCTTGCTGAATCTTTCGGCTTGTTCCTTGTTATATTTCATCCATTGTTGACGTGTTTCTTTCCTAGGACATTGGGCAGCTAGATGGTCAGCATGGTCACATATGGCACAAAGTTTAGTGATTATTGGGAGGAGGGTGATATCTGTTTCTCCTAGTGTGAATACTTTGTTCAAAGTATTGTCGAGGTCGGTTTTGGTTTCAAAGCTGATAACTGCAAATCTTTTCCTAGTGTATGACATGCAGTGAGGGATGTAGCAAGTTTTGCCATTGATTTGTTCTAGTATGTGTTTGAGGTCGAAGGCTATTGTATTGGGGGAAAGGCCTGTAAGTTTGACTGCGATAGAGACCTTGTCTTTCATTTGCTCCATGTTAAGGGTTGTTTCAAAGATCCTTACTGAGTCTCCTTTGATTAGTGTGCTACTCTGTGTTACTAATTGATCTCTGCTCTTTTTGTCTTGATAGGTGATAGTTGCAGTTTGCCACATTTGTTGTGTTCACATAGTAATGTTGGTGATCATTTCAAATCTGGTGAAGGTAAGTTGGATGTCTATGAGTTTTATGTACAGTGGGATGTTCCATACTCTGATACTGTTCTCTAATTTGGTAATGGGACTGCTGATCTCCATGTGCATAAGTTTCTTGTTGTCTGTATCTGGTAGTATTATAGTGCTTCCAGTTTGAGCTGCTTCCTTGTTGCCAAAGAGGGCTGTGATATAGAGGATGTTGTCGTAGGATTTGCTTTTAATGTTAAGAAGGCTTTCAGGAGATCCAAGGGCTTTGGTTACTGCAAGAATCTTTTTATCGATTGTTTCACTAGGGACTTTGTCAGCTATAATGCCGATTCTGCTTCAAGTTTTGCCATATCTAGTTTAAGGATCGAAGGGAGATTTGGGTCAAGGGCGAGAGTTTCTGTTTCCTACTTTTTGCCACTTTGTGTTGTTTGTTGTGAATCCTACAAGTTCTAGTTCACTATCATCCATTATTTTTATGTCAGAGTCATCAATTTTCTTGGGTTGCGTGATGGATTCTTGATTATCAGGTATATTTTTTTCTTTCCCTTTGGTGAAGGATTGGAGAGAGGTACGGTTTGGTTCCGGGATTTGTCTTGCTAGGTTTTCCTCGACTTGTTCACTCCAAGATTTCGTGTTGTTAGGTTGGGTGTTCATCAAAGGGTTGTTGTTTCAGGAGTCGGTGAAAGGTGCCTTGTTTGAAATACTGGGAAGTGTGTTCGAGTTTATGGGGTTGGGTCTAGTGAAGGTATTGGGTTTCTTTGTGCTTTTTGAGTTTGTTTCTTTTGTAATAGAGTTGGCCACATTCTTGGACAGTGCATTTTCATTGTAATTAGGCCTTGAGTGGGAGCTTGCACTCCTGGTTGTTCTTCGCATATTGTGTTTTGATAAAGGTTCCTATTCCAGTTTACTGTATACTATATATTCCTTTTTTCAGTTTTCAATATATATAATAGATTTTTATTTTTTATAATGAAAATATGATTTTAATAAAATTAAGTTAAGAAGAATATCTAGAACTTTTCTATCCATAGTCTTGAGATTAAAGGCTCTATTTTCCAAGTTATCATGTATATAGTATGATTTTTTTTTATTTTAATGAGTTTTTCAGTAAAGTAATAATATTATAGATCAATATTTTGTTTTCAATTTTAAAGTTTCTTAGCTTTTTCAACTTTAAATCAAATTTCTCTCTTTGTTTTTTTTTGGACTTTTCAAATATTTTCTTATATTGTTTCTTGAGGGATAGATAGGTTTCAATCAATTAATAAAAATAGATTCAAATATTTCTTTCTATTATTTTATGTATTTTTATATGAAGTATTTAAAGTGTTGTGACTATAAATCAGATAAAAAGATATAAATTTGCTAAAAGCTTGTTTTGATATATAATTGATATATAATATTGATATAATAAATTTATTCCAATCTTTCTTTCCTTTAATAATTCTTGCTAGAGATTTATATAGTATTCTATTGAAGTACTTTATTGATCTATTTATTTATAAATAATATGATATAAAATAAAAAATATTATATTTTAAAATTTTTAATAAAGTTTTAACTATTTGGTTTTAAAATATTTTCTATGATTTAGAAGTATATGTATAAATATACATATCAGCAAATAATAACTTGATAAATAAATTTTAACTTGTTATTCTATGACATAAGAAATTGCTTTAAATTCAGTCTATTTTATAAAATTGTCAATTGTAATAATAATATATTTGTTTTCTTTGCTTATAATTAGAAAGAATCTTATAATATCAATACCTATTTTGAAAAAAAATTATTAATTGTAATTCAATATAAGAATCCAATGATTCTAAATTTGTTTTGCTATTGATATTGGTCACAAGTATTGATATAATAATTTACATCCTTAAACATTTGAAACTAGTAGTACTGATTATATAGTTTTCAAAAACCTTGTTCATATCAAGATAGCTTCAGTAAAATAATTATATAGTAGACCTATGGGTCAATAGTACAGTAACTAATACTTTATAGATCAGATTACAAGATCCAGATTTAATTCTATCCAAATACAAGACTAATACAAGGAGTTAAATCTATCCATTGGCATAATCATAAACTAACTGATGTTTCTAAATATAGCATCCAGTCTATATCTAGATTGTGATCAGGTTGTGATCCAAATTGGATAGGATTATTATTGACATAACTGCATTATCAGAAATAGTAATAAGAAGAGTAGATCCCAAACTGGTAATATGCCTCTCAGGACCAAAACAATAACATAACTCATCTGGGTACACAAAAATGACTTAATACAAAAACTTGTATGCAAGAAAAAAGAACTTTTCCATAATAAGCCAGTTCTGGTTCTCAAGCATGTGGCTATACCGTATTTTATAAACTTGATTATCTGGAGACCTAGGTGGGAGGAGAAATCTGTGGACCACTCGGAAGAATCAAAAACCAGAATCCAGGATATTAAATTCAATGTACTGATAACTAGAATACTCTTAAGAAAAAATTGTTCTAGGAATAATTAAGATAGAATCATACGTGCTTCCAGTTTATAATAGGCTGGTAGCAGTTGCACATAGCATTAGCTTAAATATATATATAGCTATCCATATATATATGATTTACTATAACATATATATATAACTACTCATTTGTAATAATATAATAGTTTTGATTAATAAAATTACAAATTAAGTCTATAGACATAACTAATGTATAATACTACCAAGTTTGGACTATCAACTACCCAAGCCATAAAGAGTTTTGAGACAGACCCCACATCAAAGCGGCTTAGATAAATCTTGAAAAATACCTAAAGGACAGGTTCAAAGAATTATACATAGAACTAACAAACATCACTACTAAACATATATTCAAAAATGATTATTTTTCATATTTCTTTTTCTTTATAAATATTAGTGCTAGTGGAGTCTTGACATACTAGTACCCACCAAGGTGGACTGCAGCAAGTCACAGGGGTTCTACTTTAGAATACTGAGGCATAGTGTTTTTTTATCTCATAAATACTATATATAGACTTACAATTAAATTTGTGTACATAAGCCTGTATTAATAAATTAATAAAAACTCAATAACAGAACTTCACCAATTAAAATAATAATAATTATTATTATTATTATGTAATAAGTTAAAATTAGTTCTATTTCATATTTTTGAATTACATAAAGTAATTAATTTCTTATTTTTCTGTGGTGATTCTTTTTGCAGAATTAATTATTTTTTATTTGATAATATTATGCTTTAAAGATAAGTCACTTTTGTTATTAAAAATATTAAATAATTTATTATGTTAAATATAGTGTTTGAAACAATAATAATATTAAAATTCTATTTTAATAAAATAGATTATATTGTTGTCTAGAACACCGACTATCTGGCTAAATATTATTTATTGTTAGATTTCACTTATAATTAATAACTTTTAATTATTTTTGAATAGATATAAACTTGGAATTGTGAAAGATTGATTCATCAATATTATATATTCTAGATATATTATTGGTATTATTGTGTTTTCTTTCAGCTTATCTTTAATAGTAAAGTTGTAGGATTCTAGATTGAGTATCTACCTTGTATGTTGTTCTTTATGTTCAATTGTTTTCAATTATTGAAGAGCAAAGTAACCAATAATCAAGAAAAAGTGTTAAGTCTCTAAGTATTGATAAAAGTATTTAATGACCCAAATAACTAAAAGATATTTTAATTCTATAATAAAATAATTGTGCTTAACTTTATTGAGACTGTAGCTGACATAGACTATTGCATATATTTTTTTCTCATTCTTTTATTCTAGAACAGTACCAATACTAGTTTCAGAGATATAAGTATGAAGGTAAAAGATGTTAAAAAAATCAAAATATTTTAAAATAAGAGATAAGATCAAGAGTTACTTCAAAGTTTTAAAGACTTGCTAGTAATTATTCCTTTATTCAAAAGGAATATGCTTTTTCAAAAAGGTATTTAGAGAATGAATAATATAGAAGTTTTGAATAAATTTTTTGTAAAAAGAGGCAAGTTCAAGAAATTTCCTCAGTTGCCTGATAGTGATGAATTTTGAGATTTACTTGACTTTTACTATTTGTTATTATTAGATTAGATTCTCTTGTAGTTAATTATTTAATTAAGTAATTTTACTTGTGATAGAAAAAAATAACATTTTTCAGAATTCAACATTAAAGAGGTTTATTTGAAAGCATTTGGGATAATGGAACCATGTTGGCAGAAAGTTTAAAGATGGTGAGAAAATAGTATGTCATCAAGTTAAACTTTAACAAAGTTGTTATAGTATGGGACCAAAACCTTATACATTAGTTGTTGAAAAGTTGTAAAAGCATTACAAAGACCAAAGGGCATGATATTAAATTTATATAAACTATATTTTGATATGAATACTATTTTGTGTTTGTTCTTATCATTCATTGCAACTTGTTAATATTTATTTACTAGATTAAGACAGATGAACTATTTAGTATTATTGAAAATTTTAAAAAAATTATTAACAATTGATATAGAGTAAACATTCTTTTTAGTAATTGTATTGAGTTTTTTATAGTCAATACAAAAGTACTGTTTATTATTTTTCTTGAGCATTATAACAACAGAAAAAAATTAAGAGCTGATGTTAAGACTAACAATTTCTTGTTACAGTATTTTTTCAATTTTCTTTTTTATGAATTCCTGTTAATCAAATAAGGTCTTATATAGTCACTATTTAATTGGAATAGTATTTTCAGTATTAATATTATAGATAATTACTGTAGTCTTTTCATATTACTTGTTTAATCTTCTTTGTTATCAAATAGAATTTGTTAAACCTTGATCTATTATTTCTTGATCAAGATTTCAATAGATAATTCACAAATAGATTCCTTAAATTTAGGACAGTCAAAGAGAAAAATAGCAAGGTTTTTATTTTCAGATTCAAGAACAAGATCACACATATAGGTCTTATATTTTTTAAAATTACTTTCAAATTTATATTCATTTTATTCAAAAGTTTATCCTTATTATTTTTATAGTTATTATTATTTTATAAGAGATATGTGAGAGTATCAGTATAATGTGTAGTTTCTATAGCAATAGTTTTAACCTTGTAAGTAATTTGAAAAGTATAGTTTTCAAAGTTTCAATTTGCCTTTATATGATATAACCAATCAGTTTTTAAGAAAGGGTTCCTTATATGACTCAATTACTTGCAATATCTTTAATACAATTAAATTTTAGATAAATATTTTAGAGAAGTTATTTATCCAAAAGTCTTGACTTGTATATCTTTAATAATAATTACA
This sequence comes from Acaulospora colombiana, assembly GCA_910592055.1. Taxonomy (NCBI): domain Eukaryota; kingdom Fungi; phylum Glomeromycota; class Glomeromycetes; order Diversisporales; family Acaulosporaceae; genus Acaulospora; species Acaulospora colombiana. Next base: position 9,166 of record CAJVPT010000811.1, on the reverse strand, counting down.
ATGGGTTTAAATTTAGTGTTAATTTCCAGATTAAGTTTTTTTATAATTTTGTCAGTAATAATGCTGATAGTAGTATCTGAATCAAAATGATTATTATAGTATACCTTTAATATGACCTGGTAACTGTGATTTTATTTTGATTATCAGAAATAAAATAATTAATTTCCATAATTTATCAAGTTTTTGCATTAATTGCTGTATTATAATATTTATTTTAAGTTAGTTTAATAGGAAGATTCAGAATATTCTATGAAATATTATATTTAGATAATTTATTTGCAATAAATAATTAAGTATTAATTTTGAACTTTTTGAGTTTAATAACAAGAGAAATAGTTATCACTTTAGATTCAGAACTATGGATTTTCTAGATAAAATCTTGAAGTCTTTTCTGATGTATATATTTAATTTTCAATTTGACTTAGATTATTTTTGCTTTTGTTTGATCTATCTTTTATTAATAGTATAAGACGGATTGTACTGATTAATATAGACTTTTTTCTTATATTCAAATTCATTGTACTTCTTTTCAGATTTCTCAATGGTAGGATAGTTCAAAGGTTTCTTATATCTGAAGAAATTAGATTAAACCTTTTTAGACATGTATTTACTGATCAGATATTTTGATTTGTTGTATCTGAAATATACAAGTTGTATAGAATTAGATCTGTTAGTAGGGTTAAAGATAGGTTATCTTGAATAATAATTTTGTTTTTTTATTTGAGCAGAAAGAAGTTCTATTTTTTAGCCAAATTCAATTAGAGTTTTTTAAACTTTTTGATAAGAATATCAACAGAATATTTAAATTTCAAAGAAACTATTTGAAATTCCTATATATAGAAGCAATATTGCATTATTTCTTATTATTATTTATGTTCTGATCATTTTATAGACTATAGCAAGTTCATAAACAACAGATATATCAGTAAAATTGTTTATAAAGACAATATGAGCCAAGTGTGATAATGATTTCTTAATATAATAGTGAAGTTGTTGATTGTAACTTATATTACCTTCAATATTAATTCTTTTAAGAAGCTTTTTAAAAGTAGTCTAGTAAGTAGCCACAAATTTAGTTGGATCTTACTTATATTTTCAAGATTATATATCATTTGTTGATCCATTACTATGTTCATAACTGTTTTTTGAATTCATCGAAAATGATTTTTCATTTTATAGTATTAATATTATTGTATTTGTTTTCAAAGTAGGTTATTTATCATTTTTCAGCTTTATTTTGAAAATAGGTATTGAGTATATAAATTAGTTTTGCCTTCCTATTGATTAGCTATTATAGCCTTTTTAAAGACAGTCAGCCAAGTTATAGAGTCCTGGATTCTATTACCAGAAAAAGATTTACTTATAATATATTGGAGTATAAGAATAAATGATATTGTTCAAAATAATCAAAGATGTTTATAAAAGTAATTATTATTATATTGATATGCTATATATATTATTAAAAGAGATAAAGATAAAAGATAAAATAGAAGAAGAATTATTAGAAGTAATAAATGAATTAAAAAAAGATTCAATCTATAAGAATTAATTGAAAAATAAAAAATTTTTATAATAGTTATAAGTTTTGAATATATCAAAAGTCACAAGACCTATCCAAGGTATATAATTAACAAATAAATAAGGTAAGTCAAGAAGATCAATATAAAGAAATTAAATTATATAATAGCAAATAAGAGTTTTTTTTAATAGTAGTAGATTCAAAATAAAGATACAATTAGAAAAATTTGATTAAAATAATATTGGATAACAAAAATATAAGAAGTAACAATAAATTTAACTTTGAATCAATTTCAAAAGTTTTTGAAAATAAAAAAAGGTTCTTGGGATAAACTGTAATTTAAACAAAAGTTGTCAAAATAAGAAGAATAAGTTTAATTAATATTTTGTTTGAATTTGGTTTATGGAAAGTATTATTATACTATTAGTAATAAAATGGTTTTTAAACTATTTATGAAAAAAAAACCTTGATATTTCAAGACCAATTACCTTACTTAATATAGATAAAAAAATTTTTAAAAAAATCCTAACTAATAAGCTAGTCAAGTGTATCAAAGAAAAGGAAATCCTATCAAAATATAACTGGGCTGCATTTTCAGTAAACAGTACACAAGATACAATATACTATATATAATAAGTAACATAATAGAATATACTAAAGAGAATAAACATTAGATATGGATCCTTAGTCAGAATATGTCCAAAATATACATCTCAGTTAATATTAAGATACTGATCCTGGCCCTTAAAAAAATAAAGATTTCAAATCAAATAATTCAAATTTTAATTAATATTCTACATACTAGACAAAACTCAATAATTACATGTTATGACCTAATAGAAGAATATAATATACTGTATAAGATGAAATTAATCAATAAGACATAATATTTCTACTTTTGTAGTAAATCTTTTATGAACCCTTGCTAACTATGGTTACAAAAATATACAAGGAGCATACAATAAGTTCAAAACATTGTAAAGACTTAAAAAGAGGTTGGAACTACTTATATAGATAACAAAATATAAATTACTAATAACCAAAAAGACTTATAACAAGTAATAAACATAGTGCAGTAATTCTATTATATCAATAATATCTAAGTAAATCTATCAAAATCACAACTATTGATTACAAATGAAAAAGATAAATATAAACAAAGGAGTTAATATGAATAAGCTCAAAATAGAGAGTTGCAAATCAGGCATATCAATAAGGATTTTAGATATATGTTATAATAGTTTTGAATAAAAAAAATATCAAAAAAACCTTATAGATCAAAATATAAATAAAGCTAGAACCTTAATAGGAATGAAAAAAGTAATAGACAAACAGATGCAGTACATTATCAAAAATATCCTTATAACAAGCATAGTGTACCTATGCAATGACATAGTTCCATCTAAAGAAACTTGCAACTGCCTTATAAGCAAACTAGCTACAATATATAAATACAAGCTAGGTTTTACAAACACAATTATAAATAACATGATATACAATAATCAGAATACAATATAATATATCTATAGGATAGACAAGTGCTTTTACATTTAAATAACTGGATAACCAGAATCAATCTCAATAATATTATAAGTAGCATAGTCAGATATAGACTTTATTTGCTATGGAACATATACTGATCCATAGAACCAATCTTCCATAGCATAAAATATGTATTTCTGAAACATGGTACAAACCTTACATATAATATAATATGACTACTAAGAACACAGGATTTTAATCTCAAGAAAATAAAAAATAAAAATCTATTAGTAATCAAAAAAGAAAGTCAAATTATTCAAAAAATCATAAGCAAGAGCTTTTACTAAAAACACTAAAGCAAGCTGAAAAAATATAATCTATTTTTACAGATTAATTTCTAAATAAAGATAAGCAAAAGACTTTACATTGGAATCAACTCATCAGAATAAATAGGATAGCAATTCAAGGACCAGTTTCTATATAGTTTTTCAAAATAAAAAATAAACTGGATTAGTAGCTAGATATAGTAATATAACCTGTAGATCCCTACACAACAGCTTTCTTCAATTCAAGTCAAATATTTTTTTAAATACTAGCCTAGCCTTACTTTATTTGGATTAAGTAAAGATGTAAATATTATTTATGCTAAGACTACCTATGTTAATCAAACTAATTCGATGGAAAAGAACTCATCTTGTAGTTTATTGTCACCCTAATAGGAGCTAACTAGCTAAGGCTGGGCTAGTACTATATAAAACTATGAATATATAGGAGGGTGTGTAATGTTTTTTATATATTGTCCCATATAATTGTTTATCAGGTCTATATATTAATCTTTTGTGTGTCTATTCAGTATGTTGAGCTGTGTATTTTTTCATGGAGTACTGTATTTAGCTGTTCTTTCAATTTTTCATGTAATACCTTGCAGATTTTTTCATTTCTGAAATTATTTACATTTTTGAGTTTAGATGTTATAGAAATATTTACTGGTTTCTAGTTTTATTTCTTTTATACATTTTTATTTTAATTTATTTTTTGGCACACATCTAGCTATTAAGCTATATGTTTTTTTAAATATAACTCCTTTGATAGTGCATTTGAAGTATTCAGTATATTTCATAGAGTTATTTTTTGATAGTTGTTGATTTGCACTTCTGTATCTTTTCTCTTACTATATTGTCTAACCTTGTCAATAATTATATTCCTTATGTGTTTTTCTTTTTCTGTCATTAACTTTGACACATGAATAGATATGTATTTGTTTCTTTGAATCTGCAGATTATATATGTATCATCTTTATATAGGTTAGAGAGTCTATAATACAGTTTGGATTTTGTTGCAAGTTCTTCATTACATAGATATAGATTAAATTTCCTTTTTTGTCGGTCTTTTCTGTTGGTTTGTTGTTCACCCATTCTGGTTGGTTGCAGATTCATCATTGTTGAAGGTTAATATATATGTTTGATAATTCGATCACTGAATTCAATTCTTATTCTATTCAAGAGTCTCTATCTGGCCAGATGCATTGCCTTTATTAATTCTTTGATCATGGTTTTGATAGAAACTTCAAGCATATTGTTGTCCCATTGGAGGAGTAATATGAATTGTAGATTTTTTGCAAACTGGATGCAAATTGTTTTATGTCTTGTTACTATATCATAATGTGTGTCTATGTTGACTAATCTATTTGCTTAATCATTATATTTGTTATCTGTATGGGCCTTAAATTTGGTGAGATTAATCTTCAGATGGTTATCTATAATTGTGTCTTTAAGTAATTAAAGAATCTCTAAGTTTGGGCCTTGAATTTGGTGAGGTTAATCTTCAGATGGTTGTCTATAATTGTGTCTTTAAGTAATTAAAGAATCTCTAAGTTTTTTTATTTTCTCAAATTGTATATGTAATTTGTTCTCATCCCTTTTTGGATAATATTGATTGCTGCCTGACTATCTATATAAATGTTGGCTCTGCTATATAAGGATAGTGTATTGATTGCTATTAGAATAGCTATTAGTTCTGCTTAAGTCAATAAAAGTTCAATTCAATTTGAGCTAAATATAATAAGCAACATTATAAGATCACATTGGATTGGCATAAAAATAAACAATCAAATAGTTATTGAAAAAAAGCAAATAAAAATAAATACTGATTTGGCAATTTACAAATAATACATATATGACTTTAAATAATCTTCATTTTATGAATGTCTAGGCTGTAATATTAATCAGTTTAACAATAATGAAACTAATTGCAACTTCAAAGCAGCAAGATAAACAACAGTAGAAATTTTGGTTCACTATAATAGAATTCCATTACAGTAATATTTAACCAACAAAGAATTAAACTTTAGAAGCCAGATATTACCAAATTTTTTTTATCAGACCTGACAGTATTAATATATTCATCACATATAGAAAAGAATCAGTATATAGAAACTACAGTATAAGTTTCATGGAAGATTTTCTATAGAACAAAATATATAATCTCTACTATTAGACAAATCAATTATAAAGGAACTCTCCTATATTAGCAAAGAACTTCAGAACTATATACATTTCAAAATTTACACAGATGGTTCTATGAGTTGATACAATGAACAATACTATATAGAAATAGAATGGATATTAACAACTAATAACAATGGTTTTTTAATATTAAAGGCCAAGTTAAAAATTTTCCTTTTTCAACTAGAGCTAAACTAATAGCTATCCTTACAGCTGTTAGCATACTTTCTTACTATAGCAGAATATAGATATACATAGACAGTATGGAAGCTATCAATAGTATCCAAAAAATTAACAAGTTTATTACTATATAATACTATAAAAAAACAAAAAAACTCAAATATCTTACAACTAATTAAATAAATTTACAAACAAAAAAACATTAAGTTAGAGCTGTTCAAAGTCTAAACATATATAGAAAACATATAAAATGAACCCACAAACCAATTGGTAGAGATAGACCAATAATGAGAAATAAGATTCAATACAAGAAATATTGTATTCAAAACTAAAGTCCTAAAATAGATACATTTCTCTATACAATGGAATAAACAAGATTTAAAAGTATCAATCAAAGAAAAAACAAAACAAATATATATCTCTCCATATATAATATATACAAGAAAATTATAAAACAATACATAATAAATAGTATCATTATAAATATTACAAGACACTCGATCAAAAACAATATCTTAAAATGGATAAACAAACTGAAGAAGAAAACATTACGTACTATGAAAGATACTTGAAGTGTGCAATCAGAGAAGCTTTTCTAAAGGAAATAACATAAATCATCAGAGAGGAAATTCCAGAAAGATGACCTAGATATAACTACTATATAAACATCGAAAGAGATATCACAAATCACTTTTAAAAGCTATAAAAAAATGATATGAAGAATTTTAACTTTAGAAAGTACAACAAGACATTATTATAAAATGAAAAAAAAATATAAATACATCAAATATAAAATTGAACCATGGTTCAAAAAAAGAAAAGATAATATCAAGAAATAATTTATATATTTAATAAACAAATATATGAATAAAACTATTCAAATAAAATAATATCCTATATCATCTTAAAATTTTTATATAGCACTACCCAGCTTTGATATATTAGCACCTTTTAAAATGAGGTAATAACAAGTTGCAAGATAAGTGAAGTTATAAGATTGCCTCTTTATCAAACTATATTTGATAGCATAGATTAGCTATAACATTCCATGTATATATTTTTTATATTTCAAATAAAGTAAGGCTGAACCAATATTTAAAAAAAATGTAATTTAAATATTATTATTTTTTTATTTTTTTTTTAGTAGAAATTACTAAGATGTACTTTTTTTTTATTATTATTTATATGTATTGATACAAATAAGAGATAATTTGTCTTTATTTGTTTTTATATTATTTATTTTCTAATTAAACTTTTTTTGCTAATTCTCTAACCATTGTTGTAGGCCAACCTTGTGAGTTTGTCACTAATTAATAATGCCTCATATAATCTAAACAACTGACAAATACTTACAACTAATACAAAAAAAAGAATGCCTTTTATAAAGAACACTTAGGGAAGACAAAGATGTAATGATTGATTTGACCAAGTGTAAGTGTCTCTTTATTTGTATTCTATTTCTTTTATATAATACCAACTCTTATCTCTATTTATAATAAGAACTATTTTTCTAATACATTCAGTACTTCCTTTTCAGCTTACACTGGTAAGCTATTTATACTTTTCTAACTAATAATAAATTATTTACTTTATAATAGGTTATGCTAACTTTAAACTTTGCTAAACTTTCTATACTTTGTCAGATATATATAGTTCTCTTATTAGTACATGAGCCTCAATTTATAGTTTTTTACATCACGACACTCAATCTTTTATACCAGACTTTCAGGTTTTTAGATTCTAGACCATTATGTACAAATCATATCATCCACATGATCTCCAATACTATCTATCAAAAAATTTTGATAGAAAAAGTAATTCGTATATCATATTGAAATATATAAAATCTCTGATATAGGTTAAAGTATATCAATGGTTCAATATCTAGATTACTCTATAAAAATATTCTAGAAAAAATAAAGATAGTATCATATATTCTATATATATATAAAAATATGTAATGATCCTATATACAATATGTATAATAATTTACTTGCTTACTGTAAATAGATAAATATATAGTATACTAATATGCAATCAAAAACATATATAAGACAAGTTAACATTGTATAATGTCAAGCAATAAGTTAATAAAAAGGATATGGCTCCAAACATTCTCGACATTTTAATTAAATATATTGATAGAACCTAGGCATGTTGGTCCCTCTAATTAGGTACAATAAGTCACAAGAAATAAAAATTGAGCTTATCAATAATTGGATTTGTTGCTTTGTTTAATATTAAAAATAGTTTACATAATTACTCTATAAATAAATATAAATATATTATATACAATCAATAAAATGGGCAAGTTAAGTGGTTTAAAAATATATATATATCTATATATTTTATAAATATTTATTTTCATATCATTTTTTCAGATGAACTCTTTCCACAGATCCTTTGATCACACACAAAAAAGATGTTCACAAGAAGTTTTTATACTTCTAAGCTAATAAATTCTTACCACTTTCTTTAAACCAACTTGAAGAAAACTTCAAGAGTCATCCCTATACCCCCTTCTTCTTGTTTTTTACTCCTCTTCAAGCAAAAACTGGACTGCAAGTGACCAAAAAGTCAAGCAACACCCTTTTTACCAATGGCAAAAAAGTTCTGAAAGGAAGAAGAACTAATGTACAGTCATCTTACACTGTAGAGAAACAATACAAAGTGTTGTTTGTAACAAGAGACTCCTCTTCTACTTTCTTTGTCATTGTTTGCACTCTAATAGTGCTCCTTTCTGGGTTTTTCTGGGGAATTTTGCCTACCTCAGTTTGACCCTGAATTTTGAGTAACACAAAGTTTCTCACACTGTGATTGGACAGAAAATTCTACATTAGTAAAAGATGTAAACAAGCTTCTATTGGCCACCTCACATATCTGAATGCATTTCCTCAGTACCCATAAGAACCTGGGGTTCACTATAAGTCATTTATCTATAGTGCGGATGGATACAGGACATGAACACCTATGATATCATCAGCTATGCAGAAAGAAAAGTACTGGATTAGGATACACCGGATAGAAAACAATAGCCTCCCACTTCTCCTCTCCTACTCTAGTGAACCAAAACTAGAAGAAAACAATCTCATGGAATAGGATCCTTTTGGGAGAGTTTTGAATATCTATTACCTCTTCTTTGGAAACATATCTGCCACCCTGTTAAACAACAAAGTACCTTTCCACGAACAGTACTAGTCAACCCTTTTTTTATAAATTTTTGATTAAGCGCTAGTGGAGGTTAAGGCTCCACATGAGGGATCCCCAATATTGGTGGTGATGGGTACTTCAGGTGAATCCTTGGCATATTAGCTCCCTCTTTTGGAAAAGCAATAAGTTGCCCGGTGGATTAAGGCCTATGCAGTAGTTCTAAGGAGTGCCTTTGTGTATGTAACGAATCCGCACCTGCCCCCATCAATTCTGTGTAAGTATACATGACTCTGTGTGACTATGGACCCGAAGTCCACCCTGTCTACTATTT
>CAJVPT010000810.1:0-25638 GCA_910592055.1 Acaulospora colombiana | reverse complement strand
ACCAGTCTTGTAGTGACGATACTTCGTTTGGGTTGACTAAGGAGGGCTCTGATCATTCTTTTCTTATCTGAGTGGAAAATTTTTTTTTTCATCAGCTCAACCTTGTTTTATTATTGTTTTCAAATTACATTTATACAGTGTAGCTGGTACTAAGGTACAAGGATGTAGTTTCAGTAATAACAAAACTCAATATGCTATGAACTATCTTGCGGCTTGTTGCCCTTTCTTTAAGAGAAAGAAACTAACATGCCAAGGCTGTACTAGTTGTTAAATAAAATGATAATAGTATAAAAATATTAGTGTTGTACTTTATGTATTTGTTTGTATAGCTATTGACTATGCTGATCAGGTTTCCATTCTGGTCCTTTGCTGCTTGATCAAGTTGGTTCTCTTGGGTCTGTTGCTGTTTGTCTTGGATACATTTGATTTGTTTTGTTGTCCTGTTTGTTGAGAGGGTTGGGGCTTGTGAGTGAGATTCTTCACAATGTACTTTCCAGATGTCATGTAGAAGTTCTTTTCATTCTCTTATTGTGTTAATGATAACTGTTGCGATTGTCTTGCTGCTGGTTATTAGCTTGTTGAGTGTTCCTGGAATTTCTTTTATGACTGCTCCTCTAATGAGTAGCTTGAAAGTCCTGAGTGTGTTCAGATGGATGCATTGTTGTATTATATTCTTGAAGTCTTGTTTGTGTTTTTTGCAGATGTGTGAAGCTATGTGTTTTATCAGAATTCTTTAAAAGTTCTTTCTCAGGTTTTCCTTCTGGTTGTTACATAGGAAAGGATGGGTAGTGTCTTCTGTTTCTTTGCATTTGTGGCATTTGCTGTCTTTGTAGATTGAAAGATGTCTGCTATGCAGTTTGCTCCTGGTTGACAGTTCTTCGTATCATATGTTAAAACTGAACTTTCTTAGATGTTGGTCCTTGTTTGATGTGATCTGTTTTTCTAAATTGCAGGGATGAAAACTGTCAAAGGTGTGTTTCCATTGTATGTCCTTGAGATTGTCCTTTGTAAAACTGTTCTGGGTTCTATTGAGCAGCCGCCATCTGGTGAGTCTTATTGCTTTGTTGATTTGTTTTACCATATCCTTTTCTGGTATGTCTATTAGTATTTGATCCCATTGGATGTTGACCGGTGGTAACCTCTGGTGATGCTCTCTGATGTTAACAATTCTCTTGTTGAGTTTCATATCTTGAGATGTGGGATCGATTTTGGATAGTCTGTCTGTTTTTTCATTAAGGGAAACTTTTGTGTGTGCTTTGACTTTATGAAAGGTTATGATTAGGCCCAGGTGCTTCTTTATGTAATTGTATATGTCCAGAATTGTTTGATTTAGATGTTGTTTCTTCCTTGGTCTGTGATTGTCTGATGTGTCTGCCAGATTGACTATCATGTTAAAGTTATCGGTGTATAACTAGATTGTGGTGTCCATGCTCAAAACACTAATTGTTGTTGCTATGACCATGAACTCTGCTCTTGTGAAAGATTTGTGCAACTGTGTCTGTTCCTGGAAGGTGTATTCTCTTCCTTCTTTATCCTTGATGATCCAGCCGAAGTCTATGTGTGGTCTGCTGCCGTGATCATATACTGATCCATCTGTATATATTGTTACTTGCCGACAACCTTTGAGCTAGTATTGTGTGGCTCTTAATTCTTCTAGCTCGGAGTCTCCCAGGCTGAGAGTTTTATTGATGTTCATCGAGTCTGGTTTTCTATTATTTATCTGTAACTTGGGATATGAACTGTTTTCTTGAAAGGTTTCCATTAAGTTTCTTAGTTCCTTTGTTGTGGATCCCGATGATATTCTGCATCTTAATTTTGTTGCATGCCTCTCTGTCTTCTCTTGGAATGATATGTTTGATTTTTCTACTGGAATTTGGATCATGTGTTGTTTTCTAGTTGAGTATATGCATAATTTTGATAATGTGTCTCTTTCTCTTATTATGCAGCCCTTGCATTTTTCTAGTAGAGATACCCCTGTAACTCTTGTATAGTGTGTATAAGTGGCTGAGTTGGGGCTGTTATTTTATTTTTTCTTACCTATGATTTCTGCTTGGTATTTAACTGTAGCACTCCAGTGTAGTTTGTGTGTATTTGTTTGAACCAGAGGTCTGCCTTGATTGAAGGTCCTGTAGTTACCAGTAGTTTCGATTAATTTGTCTTATATGTATGTTGTAGTGTGTGGTTGTCTATAAGGTTGGTGTACCACTTTGGAGTTCCTCTTTTCCTTGTCTGGTTGATAGCATCTACTTCTCTCCAGTATAGTGTTTGCATTCCTGTTGAGTTTAGGACCTGTCCAGTAAACATCAAGTTGTGTTTCCTAAGTATCTATCTGTATTAATGATATAATGTCTTGGATATAAGTTTTTCGATCATGCTGTCTATCCTCTCTATTTTCTGCGGTATCCTGAATTTAGAATTTAGGTGGAACTGAAAGCCGTGTCTTCTCAGGAGCTATAAAATATCATGATCCAGGTTTTGCCCTGTCTTCAGGAATGGTTGAGTGAGGTGCGTTATAACTAACTCTATTGACCAGAACATGTTCTGCAAGTTTTGCAGGCCCATCTTGAATATTTGGCCTAGCAGTCCTTTGTCCTTGATTCTCTCTATTCAGTTTCTTATGTGTAGTTGCATTTGTCTGTCCCATATATAGTCTATTCTATGTTTGCACTAATTGTATAGAAGTGTGTTTGGGAATGTGATAGCCATCCCACATTTGTGTTTGTATCTTGATGCCATCTTCCCTATGTGGTGGTTGCAAGTGCTTTCTGGAAGTACTATGTCATTCAGGAGGTATTCTATACTTGGCATGAGTATATGATTTATTATGTATCTCATTTGCTTATCTGTGGTTGCCTTCTAGCCTATTAGCTTGCTTGTTTTTTATACTTTCTTAATAATGAGCTGTTTCTGATATGTCTTCTTCTCTGAGCTGTTTAACCATATGCTGAGCATTTTCATTGGGGTGCCTAGTGAGCTACCCTTTATTGAGCCTCCTTTGAGTATGAAGCTTCATTTGAAGTCCTCTGTTTGACCATTATTTATAATTAGTTGTGATTTTGTGGATTTATCTCTATGTTGTTAAGGTTATAGAACTCAGTTGCTATGTTCAGAATCTCTTGTAATTTTTCTGGGCTGTCTACTAGCCATGTTGTATCATCCATATACAGTAAGTGCTGACTTTGACTTCTAAATGTCTTTCTATATATGGTTCTTCTATAGAGCTTTTTATACTGGTTGTATATCTGTATCCTCTCCTTGATAAGTTAATCTCTGTTAGCAGGAGATCATAGAAGATATGCCAAAGGAGCAGTGAGATTGTGTTCCCTTGATCTATACCATCCATTACTTTGTATTGGGATGTGAGTCCATGTGCTGTGATGACTTTATTTCCTCTGTCTCTAAGTAGGGCCTGTGTGATGTTGATTACTCTTTGTGATATCTTAATGTGCTTTATCGCCTTTACTAATATCTCTATGTTGACTGAATCATACGCTTTGGCCATGTCTTGGCTGAGAATCCACAGTTTCTTCTTTTTTTTCTGTACATGTTCTATGCATGAATTCATTATGTGTATGGGAGCTTGTATGCTGCTGCCTGGGAGTGCTACCCAGTTCAGTTCATTAAGAATATTGTGTTCTGTGCAGCAGTATACCAGGTTGTCACTCACAATTTTTGTGAATATTTTTTTTCCTGTGATGAGTAATGTAATGGGTCTAGTTATTTCAATCTTGTTTTGCTAGTCCTTGGGTTTGAGAATCAGGTATATGTGTCCTGTACTCTATTCTCTTGGTGTTTTTCCTTGGACAGTATTCTATTGTATAGGTCTGTGAGCCATGTGATTGCCTTTGACCCTAGATTTTTATATGTGCTGTATAGAATGTCATCTGGTCCTGGTGCTGATTTAGAGCTTCTGTACTTGATGGCCCTGTGTAGCTCTTGCGTGGTTATTCGTGCCATCAGGCTCTCGAATCAATGGTCTTGAACTCTATTGCTTGGTGCATACTGTTCTACCCATCTGGCTGAGGTTTTCACTGGAATAGTTATTCTGCAATGAGTCCAGGCTTCAAAGTATTCTGCCACTCTGTTCTGTATCTTCTCTGGTTCTGTGATTACCTCTACTTGGTTTTTTTTTCAATGACTAGCTTGTCTATTACAATGGATTTATTGGGCCTCTCTAAAATGCTGTTTATTATGGATCTCTTGTTGTCCTGAAGCCATTGTTGCCATCTTTCTATATATTGCTGTATTCTTCTGTTTTTCTAATAGTTGTTTATGAGTTTGGTGGCATTTTTGTACTGAATAATATGGTCCTTGCATATTTTTTTCTATTGTATTTGCTTATTTTATTGACTGGATAGTTCACATGCTAACAACTCCTCTGTTAACTCTGAAAAATCCTTTTATATATAATTGACTTGTTTTAGTATAAGACATTCTGTATATTTATTAGAAGTGTCAATATTTCTTTGGAGAAGTTCTACCAGAACCTGGATGTTGCTAATTTTTTTGTACAGGGTTGGAGGTTTTCCCAGTTTCTTGTTTCTCTTCTTGGATTTTATCTTAGAGATGTAATGGCTTGCTGCTATGAGGAGGGCTTGTTTGAATCTGTTCCATTTGTTTTCCATGTTTTCTTGTTCTAATTCATTCCTGGTTTCTATATTGTCTTCAACTGTACTCTTGAATTTTTCCCACTGTTTGGTGTTTGTTTTGCACCAGTTGTACCGAGGATTGCTTCTGTAGATCTTCTAGTAACTGTTGCTATTGAGTTGCCATATGTTCACTCTGGTTATCATGATTTCATGGTTACTCTTGTATAGGGCTTCTGGGTGGTCTATTATATGTGAGCTCCTAGTTTGCCAGGTTTCTTGTGGTTGGTACTATATTTGGTCGATTCTGCTGTGAGTTCCTCTACTGTTGCTTCATGTAGATTTCTTCTGTGTTGGGTTATGCATTCTGAATGTATCTATAAAGTTCTTGGTTATTAACTATTCCAGTAACTTTGGCTCTGGTTGGCAGCTGTTTGGTTATCTATGAGAGCTCCATTTGTCTATTACTGGGTTTGGAATAACGTTAAAGTCTCCATCTATTATGATATGTGCATTCATTCTCTCTGCCTGTGTTATCCATTCCTGTATTGTGTTCTCTATTTTTATCTTGTTTTTGTTTTTGCTACTTCTTGATGGAAGGTATACTTCTATAATCCTGAGTTTGTGTTTCCTTGGAAATACCATGTCTATCGCTATGACCCTTCTCTTGATCACTTGTTTTCTGAATATTCTAGCCATGATGTCCTTGTGTATAGCTATGCTAACTCCATGTTCTATCTTTTGATGTTCATCAATTGATGTGATTAGCTGATACTTGTCATGTTTTCTATGTTTAATCTGCTATTCGTTTCCATTGGTTTCTATTGTGATGATGATTTCCCAATCTTTCTCTACACAGTATTCTAGCCAGAAGTTTTGTTTGTTGTCTTCCATCAGCTTCTAATGTTGTGTGTTGCGATTGCCCATGAGACATGATTAATAGTGTCATTCTTTTTTTTATGTCTTTGACTTTGTTCTTAGTATATTGTTTGCTATAAGATGATCTTGTGGTTGGTATTCGTTCGAGTGGTGTTGAGATTTTTTGTTTACTACTTTCTCCTTTTTGAGATTTTATTATGCTGCTCTCCATCATGTTAATATGTTGAATTGCATCCCTCTGGAACTGTCTGTTGTGATAATTTGATGAGGTTGATTACCTCTTCCATTGTTGCGCTCATTCTGTTCAGTTGCTATTGTTATGCTTCTTGGGATTTCTTTATGTCTTGGATGCTGTTACTAGGGTCTCTTGGTTGCTCCTCACTGTGAGCATTTGTGTTCTCTTTCAGATCCTTCATAAGTTTGTTGATGCTTTCGGAATACCTGTTTGCACATTTTATCCTTTCCACCAGGTCTTTCAAATCATTTTTTATTTCTTTTATCTCTTTTTGGACTGATAACAGTATATTCAAGATGTCATTGTGATCTTGTCTGTCCTTCGATCTTTGACTATATTTCAAGATGTTTGCATAGCTCCTTGGGTTATCTCTAGTGCTGGGATGCCTTTGTATACCTTGATTGGGAGTTCTTCTGCTGCCTTGGTGCGTGATAATTCTGGGATTGTTTGACCTGTTCGTATATTGTCTCAATAGGAGTATCTCTGGTTTGTCAGGGCATGAGTACATGTCGTGTTCCGGTGAGCCACAAATGCGGCATAGGGGGGTTTCTCGTTGGACCCATTGTGTTTGTGTTTCTCTTATTAGGGAGGCTGATAATCTAGCTGCCTGGAAATCTTCTTTGAACTGGAAGGTGAAGACAGCGAACCTTTTAGCCTAATTGTTGTTTTCCCAAGGTATGTATACCGATTTTACTCTTGTGCTTGTGGTGATCACTGTCAAGTCAGATACTGTTGTATTGGGTAGTAGTTGGTGAGGGTAGTGTTGTAGCACTCTCTTTCTTCTTTGATCTCGTGAGTTTTATAGAATGGGAATATCCTGTATGAATAGTATCCTTGGGTGAGTGACCATTCCTGACTGATCTTTACATAGTCAGAGGTGTTTGAAAAGGTGATGTTTGCCATTTGAAATGGTCCAGCTTTCTATAGAGTAATATAGTCGATGTTTATTTGTTCATTTAAGAATTCTGCTAGATCTATTTTGGTAAAGTATAGGAGGATGTCCCATACTCTGATTGTGCAGGAGTTGTTCTCTTGGGATCCAAGAGAGGTGATCTTTCTGAATTTAGTGTTTTCATTCTCTGTGAGGTTTATTTCACATGCCATATATGCTTCCTCTTGATTGCCGAAAATGGTGGTGATCTGTGGTATTATGAGCCACATGGGTGACGCGATTTATGCGTAATGATCTAGAATCCAAAAACCTGAAAGTTTGATATGAAAGATTGAGTGTTGCAAGGTAATAAACTATAGATAAGGCTCGGGTACTGATAAGGGAACTATGGGTATCTGAAAAAGTATGGAAAGTTTAGCAAAGTTTAGGGTTAGTATAGCTGATTATAAAGTAGATAGTCCATTGTTAGTTAGAAAAGTATAAAAAGCTTATCAATGTATGTTGAAAAGGCAGAGCTGAATGTGTTAGGAAAACAGCCCTCCTTAAGAATAGAGCTAAATGTTTTAGGAAAAACAGCCCTCATTGAGAATAGAAATAAGAGTTAGTGATATACCAAAGAAACAGAATGCAATAAAGAGACACTTACCTTTGGCCAATTAAATCACCACGCCTCTGCCTTCCTTAAGTGTTCTTTATAGGAGGCGTTCTCTTCTTTGTGTCATTTGTGAGTATTCTTGAGAAGTCTGGGTTATGCGAGGCACTACAGATTAGCAACGGACTCGCCGGGATAGTCCATGACAGTGGTTTTCTGATTGGGTATTCATATCTCACGTATTTCAGGGAAGAGAGGTATGCTATTTTTTGTCTGATGAATTCCATTTTTTTCCCTGGCTGTTTGTTCAGGAACTGGGTTTGGATCGATGAAGGCTTTTCCTGGCCTGAGGGTCTCTTGATGTGCTTGGTGTTTCTGGGAGGTAGTGGAGGTTCCTTGTTCATTTTTCTGGCTTACATAGCTGTATCCAGTCTGTTTGGTGATGTTTGGGCTGTTCTCTTTGTCTGTGGTGTCCAGGGTTGCTTCGTTCTCAATGATGTTCATTGTGTTCGGTGAAGGTGCTCTGCTGATTCTGAGACTGGTTTCGTTTTCATTTTCTGTCTCTTGCCTGTTTGGTTCAATGTCCATTTGTTTGCTTGGTTTCCATCTTACTTCTCTTTCCTCTTGTCTGATGGTTTCTTCTGGTTATCCATTTTGGTTTCTAGTAATATATGTCTGAGTTGCAAGGAGGGAGTTGTTGCTTTGAGTTTCAAGATTTTTCTGTTGTTTCTGCTAATCCTGTCAATGTTTTTTTCCGGTAAGGTCTGCCTTGCAAGGCTTCTTAGCTTCCTCATGGGCCAGTTGCTACTTGGTAGTGGAGATAGAATTCGTTATGTTTTTGCCAAAAAAGGAAATTTTTTCAGTTTTTGAAATTTTTGGGAAAGAGTTTTTTTTTGTATTTAATAAGCATAATATAATAAATAATATATAGTATAATATAATATATAACTTCAAATTATAATATAATGTAATGAGAAAAAAACTCTTTTTGCTGATCCTCTAATTACATACAAAAAAGATATTTGCAAGAAATTTTATACTTCCTTGCTAATAAAGTCTTTATACTTTTATTAAAACAACTTGAAGCTTGTCTTCATTTATTTTTTCTATCTTTCCTTACTTGTTTATAAACTCTTTTGAATAAAAATTTGAGTCTCTAGTGACCTAAAAAGACTTAAGTATACACTTCCTCTACTAAAGGCAAGAAGGTTCTAGGAAGAAAAAGAACTGACAAGTGGAGTTCACCTTACAGAGCTGGAAGCGATAAGATATAGAGATTCTGTTGACAGGGGAAGACTTAATTTCCACCTTCTAACATACTGTCTTATACTCTCTTAAAGTACTTACAGTTTTTCACAATTTTCTTGGGAAATTTTGCCTGCCCCTGAATTTCTGGTAGCAATATTACCTAATATCTGATTGGTTAACACGAAGCATATTAGTAGTTAAATGTAAACAAACTCCTATTGATCATCTTATATATTCTGATGACATCATTGATAATTGAAAAAGAAATCAAGGATACAAACTTCTTTATTCCTCTAAATGAAGTTTAACTAAAGTAAAGAAATCATGAGGCTATTAGGATGGATATTAAATTCTCTAGATGATGAAAAGATAGTTATTTGTTCAAGCTGAGGCCTTTAACTTCTTATCATCTTGGTTAGATAAAGTACACAAAAAAAATTATTTCCTTATCCTAATCAGGCTGTAAGATCAAAAGCAGAGGAATATAAAACACTGCCCTTCTTTAAAATTGAGAATACATTTTCCCTGATATTGTATAATAATATCACAATCAAGATGAACACCAGTAAAATTTCTTTAACTAGGCATGTCTACTGAAAGATATTGAGAGTTACTAAATAAGATGAAAAGCTACATATGAACCTGGGGTCCACCATTAGTTGTCTTCTTCTATGTGGATGGATACAAAATCAAGATTGAAAGAAAGAAAGCATTGAGCAAGACACTGGATCCAAGTAAGTGATAAGTACCTCAGATAGTTACAGGAAAATAATCAAGAGTACAGATGGATAAGTTCTTCAGATGGTTAGAAAGAAGAAGGATATCTTAGAGGAGTTGACTCCTAATGAGAAGAGGTTTTTAGCAAAAGTCCTTTGGAGGATAATAAGCATTTTAATTTTCTTTTTTTTCTTTTATTTTTATGTAATGCCTTTGCATATTTTTAGATATATCCCTTTCCTTTTTCTTTTCCTTTTCCTTTCCTCTTTTGTAGTTTCTTAAATTCAGTTCCTTGAAGAATAATAAGTAGTGACACCTGTTGGCAATAATGGATAAGTTAGGAGGGTCTTCATTCAAAACTTGGTCTGGAGTGAAATATTGTTCCCAAGGTTACACTTAGAGGCTGAAGGTCTTCTGAGAATTGAAAACCATTGACGAATGTATCAGTATGAGTCTTTTAGTTTAACCATGATGCAATTGCCCTATGTATCTCTATTAGTTTTCTTAATGATTAATAAACATACAGTACTGGCTTGATTATGGGTTTAAAAAAATAATAATAATATAATGTAATAAATAATAGTATAATATTGTATGCAGTTCTGAATTGTATTAAAACAATATGAATAATTTTATTTAAATATCCCTTTAATTTAATATTTCTTTCTGATACCTAAAATATCAGAACAAAAAAAATCAACTGGATGTGCTTTTTACAGAAAACAACTACCCACACCTTTGCAATCTTCACAACCTTTCCTGCCATTGCAAACTTTCTTTATATCAACTGTATCAGAAGTGGCAACAGTTTGTTCAGTATCATCTGGTGCCAAATCTTCAATCTTTATTATAGCTGTCAAATTGCTTAGAAAAAGGTCATCTATTGTATTGCCTGAAATATTGACATCTGAAGTTGCGTGAATATCAGTGTCAGAAGTTGAATTGCCACCCAAAACTTGAACAGAGAGGATACTGAAAAAAGTTTGAATTTAATTATTGTAAATTATTAAAATTTACCTTTATTAATCAACTAATTTATTTAAAATATGAAGAATTGTGTATGCAGATCAAAACACTAGAAAGAGAAAATGCCAAATTTGTAATATAATTAGACCTAATTAAATATATTAACACAATTTTTCAAAGAATCAATATAGCAAAAAAATGAAATAGAAAATTTAAAAAGGAAATTGATTGGCTCAAATCTGTGGAACCTGAACTTGATCCTATAGTTGTTGTAGAATCTAAATCAGTCAATATATTAGAATATGAAAGTTTGCTAAGTTTAGGAAAGCATTAAAGAATTTAACTTAGAAGGAGTAGTAAAAAAGTAAAACCAGTAAAACCAGTTACTGAAGATAAGCTGAAACCAGAAGAAGTGAAAGCAGAAATGAAGGCCTTAATAAAAACTATTCCTGATAAATATAAATTGAAGATAGATAAAGTTTTTTTGAGTGATGTAAATAAAAAAATATTGCAAAAGTTAATACTCAAATTAATAAAATCTATAATTCATGTTTTAATCCCTCACGAAAGCAAATAAATGAATGATTAGGTACTTTATATTACCATCAGAGAGGAAGATATTGGAAAGCAGAAACTGGAAACTAGAAGTAAACAATCATTGCTTATATGCAAATAGCCAGTTAAATAAAATAAGATTAATAATATTCTACATTTATACTACCTTAAAGTATAAATTTTTAACAAATAATTAAGAAAAGGGCATGAAGAATTAAAAGTATATAGTCACTTGTTGAATGAAGAACAAAAAAAGTTGTCAAATATCAAAATAAATTAACTAATATAATTAAAGCCACAAAGGTGTATTTACTTGAAAAAAGTGATACTGATTTAGAAAATCCAAAAGAAGAATAATTGTATAGAATTATAGTTGACATTCTGAAGAGGATTTTTTGGCAAAATATTTTATACTGAATATTTACAATAATAATCATAATTACTTATAGTTAGAGAAATATTTGGATAAATATTGGAAATCAATTCAAGTGTTCCAGCTGACTCGTAAATAATATCATGATAATTCATATTTCTATAACATGACTCTACCAAAAGGCTTGCCAAATTAGACATACAGTTTGAAAGAAATTTTAAAACGTAAACAAGAAAAAGAGATAAAAAAAGGTAAAAAATTGATAGATAAATCCAAAAGATGAAAAATTACCAAATATGAGAAATCATTAATATATTCAGAGGATAACAAAAAATTGGAGAAAGTGCATTAATGGGTGAAATTCGAGGGATAGTTGGGTTAGAAGAAAAAAGTAAAAAATCTTGAAAAACATTCAGCAAGGTAAAATCAATTGAGACTAGTTTTAAAAAAGTCAAGCCAAGATCTTTAAAGGAAAAAGAAAAGCAAGTAGAAAAAAAGGAAGAGGAAAATGACAAATAATTTAGTCAATTGATTTGTAATTTTTTAATAAATTTCATGAAATTTGAATTTATTGCCACAATAATTTTTTTGTCAAATTTTTTCCTGAAGTAATTTTTTTTGCTGAATTTTTTCTACAGTAATTTTTTTGACAAATTTTTTGCTACAGTATCAAATTTTTTTGTGAATTTTTTGTCACAGTATATAAAATTTTTTTTGTCACAATATTACCAGATTTTGTGCTGAATTTTTTTTTACAGTATACTGATATTTTTTATCAATTTTTTGGTGATATTTTTAATGTTGAGTGGCAGCAATTGTAAATAATTAATCAATCTTTTTATTATTAATTTTTGTCAAATTCAACAATAATTCAGCAGTCAAATGATACAATTTTGACTAGTGTTTTTTAAATTTTCAATTTTAATATAATGTAAAATTGAAAAATTTTATATTATGAATATTATTTAAATTTTAAAATCTTTTTTTAAATGTATAGTATCTTGAGCATATTGATACAAATTATTATAAAATTGTAAGTCAATAGAAATACAATAAGTATTAATAATAAATTATTATTTTTTTTTATTAAATTCATAGTTAGGCCAGCATTATATATTTATTAATCAATATAAAAACTTATAAAGATACATAGAGCAATTGTATTATAGCTAAATTAAAACTCATACTAACTTACTTATTAATGGCTTTCAATTCTCAAAGAGCTTCAACCTTTAAGCATAACCTTGAGGACAATATTTTATTTTGTAGTAGATTTTAGATAAATACCCTCCTAATTTATACATTATTATTAATAGATTATTACTATTTATTATTCTTCAAGGAACTGGGACCTATGGGTCTGTAGTGCAATAGTTAGCACTCCATAGGTCGTATTACAAGGTCATTAGATTAAATCCTCCAAGGGCAACTTCTGACACTAGTAGATCTACCCCATTGGTATAACTGTAAACTAACCAATACTTTCGAATATAGCTCTAATCACCGGTCAAATAGGATTTCCGATGTGATCACAGAATGATCTATATAAAGATTGTGATATGGTTAAATGTCTGAAATCGGGTAGGATTATTCTGACACAACCACGTTACCAGAAAAGAACTGGTAATAAGAAGAGTAGATATTGAACCGGTAGCATATTGCTGAAGAAAGAAATAGCAAATTAACTGAAGAAAAACCCTGGTTTCCTACCTTGGTGTTGAGACATCTGTTCAAGAATTTAAGTATGTGGCTGTTCCGGGTTTCACAGATTTGACTATCGGGAGGCCTTGGTGGGAGAAGAAATTCGCAGACCACTCCGAAGAACTAAGAAATCTGAAAAGTCCAGAATAAAGAAAATTCGACAGCCTGATAATCAGACTACTCTTAATATAAATAAAATTGTTCTGGAAAAAATTAAGAAGAAATTACACATCTTTCCAAATAGGTAGTAGTTACTGTATATATAGAAGTAGAATAGATATAGCTACTTATATAGATAAGTTTACTTCAAAAATATATAATTACTTGTTGACAAATATGTAATAAGGGGTTTGTACAGATCCCTCAATTGTGACTCTGGGAAAAGGCCTGATGTATCCATGAAATCTCTACAGTATATATGTTATAAAAGATATGGCCCAACACAATGGTATTCACAACAATACACAGAGAATACAAACCAATATGGAAAGTCATAACATTCAATATTCAAGGCTTAGTAGAAATACACAAACGTGAAATATGATTTAATTTCTGCAATACAGCAGACTGGAATATCATAATCACTATAAAGACAAATGGCTCACACCAACAATCGAAACACTGACAACACAAAAAATTTCAAACTATATGGACCCACAAAGAATCACAAACCAGCAGACAAGATCTAAATATTATGATCAACAAAGACATCACATATCTACAACTACAAAACACTCATGGATAGACTTATAGTAGCTGACTTGGCCTTTCTACATAAAGAGAAAATGAGAATAATCAGTGTATACTTCCCAGTACAAGACATGGAAAGAGAGAAACAAATGGTACTCAATACTCTCAATAAGTGGATCAAAGAAGTGACAGAAAAGGGATGGCACCTAATGGTAGCAGGAGACATGAATAGGGTCACCAACTCAGTAATCGACAAGCACAGTAATACAAAAACAACCATAAAACATCACCCCATAGGAAAACAAATACAAATTCTTCTGAACAATAACTTGGAAGATATATACAGAATGCACAATCCTACAAAGAGAGAATATATCTGGAACAGAAAAGGAAGTAGCAGCAGAATTAGTCAAATATGGATGAGCCCCCAGGCAACATGACAACCAGGACAGCCACTATCAAAGATCTTACTACATCATCAATCTCAAGTGACTATGTCACAATGATAGCGGAAGTAGAAGTATGGAGCCTTGATATGCCCAAACAGGCAATATATCACAAACACAATCACAGGTACAACTGGCAACTTGCTACAACACAACAATGGCCAAAGTTCAGTGATCATATTGAGCACAATATACAAACAGGAAGTTCAAGCCACCAGTCTTTAAACTATAGATGGAATCAGTTCAGTGATATTATTCAGAAGGCAGCCAAAAAATACATCCCAAAAAAGAAATCCTATTGGAGAAATAAATACCAAATCAAAGACATAGACGAGATTCCACTCATAATACAGTTACAGAAATTCCTCATACAAGTTAGACAACACCTGACAGATAAAAAAGAAGGAAAACCACACCAGCCACTCCAGATTCCAGCAAATATACAAAGCTCAGTTCCAGACATGGCAACCATACTCAACAAACTAAAAACTGAATACCCTAATATATATCTCGAAAAATGGCTCAAGGAGATCCACAGAAGTATCAAGGCAAACAAAACAGTTGCTAAAGCCATCATGCACAGAAGACAAAACAAGGCAATAAAAAGATGAATCGTAATAAGACAAGAGCAATATGACAAGAATAAACACACCATGATCAATAGTATCCTAGAAAGACCTGAAGATAAATACAATTAGACAGGCTCATCTTTCAACAAGAAAAGAAAGTATAGATAGTCACGGAACCTGCAGAAATCAAAACTAAGGTAAAGGAACACTTTTACAACTGAACACCACATAGAAATATCCAAAATCTAAAGCGACATCCCAGGTGGCAATCTAAATACAGACTCAAAACACATATAAAACAACACTACTACAAAGGCATGTTAGAAAAGATCACAACAGAAGAACTTACACAAGTAATCAAACAATGCAATTCAAAATCATCCCCAGGTTCCAATCAGATACCATATCTAGCATACAAATATCTGAAAAACAAAGCAAGAGAAGAACTAAAAGTGATTTTCAATATGATTATTCGACAAAGTAGTACACCTAGAGAATGGGATAGAGGACACATATACCCAATACCAAAGTCCAAGGACTGGGCTCATAATCTAGACATAACCAGACCAATCACTCTACTGGATGCAGGAAGAAAAATATTTCCCAAAATCATCACAGACAGATTAGCCAGGTGTCTGACTCACAAAGGAATACTATCAGAACTAAACTGGACAGCACTTCTAGGCAGCAGTACTCAAGACCCAATTCATATACTCAGCAGTATCATTGAACATGCGAAAGAAATGAAACAACAAGCCTGGATTCGAAGCCAAGACATGTTGAAAGCATATGACTCTGTCAACATAGAAATGCTATAGTTGGCCCTCAAAAGGATCAAGGTATTAAATACAATAATAACTATTTTGCTCAGCATATTCCAAGACTGACACAATGCAGTTATAACTTGCCACGGCTTAACAAAGGAGTATCAGGTAAGAGATGGTATAGATTAAGGAGACACAATATCACCACTGCTATGGTGCATTTTCTACGATCCACTTTTATCCATGATTAGTCAACAATACAAAGGATATATAATTAGCTCGAAGACATGTACAGATCTTAAAAAAGGATGGGAAAAGAGGACTACAAATGTAGCAGTCAATGCATACATGGATAATACAACATGAACAACAAATAATAGAACAGACTTATAAAGAATTATTCACACAATAGAAGAATTCTATTACATTAATAATATCAAAGTCAACCCGAATAAGTCCCAATTGATCATAATCAATGCCATAAAGGAAGACTTGGAACAAGGAGTACTGATGAACAATCAGAAAATATAAAGATGTCCTCCTAAAACACCGGTCTGAATCTTAGGAATTTGGTACGATAGCTCAGGATGCAAGGACTATCAAAAATTCTTAATAAAACAGAAGGTATCCAACACACGTACATTAATTGGAATGAAAAGGATCACTGACAAACAAGCACAATACATAATCAACCATGTCTTAATGCCCAGTATAGAATATCTATACAATGATATAGTCCTGACCAGACAAACCTGCAATCAGCTAATGAGTAAAATAGCAATAACTTTCAAATATAAGATAGGACTTGCAAACACAATACCTAACAGCATGTTATATAACAAATATGAATACAACATAATACATATATAGGATAGACAAGTATAGTTACACACCAACAACTGGTGCATCAGAGTGAACCAAAACAATATCACAGAAGATATAGTATGTCATTGCTTACAGACAGTACAGAACATGTTTTGGTCAACCAAAGAGATATATAACTACATACAAGCTCCACTCCTAGAACCAGGGAGAAACCTTACATATGATAAAATTTGGATGCTCAGAACACACAGTTTTACATTTCACAAAGTTCAAGGAGATAGCTTTCAGACTATAAAAACAATAGACACTACTATCGAGGAAGTAATTGATCCAGAACTGAACAGTAGAATCTGCTCTAACCTAAAAAAACACAATGTCCTCTTCACAGGACAACTGCTTAATAATAATAGAGAGAAACTGTTATACTGGTGCCAAATCATAAAAATCTATCAAAAATCAGTATCAGGCCTACTCCAACATGGTTCTTCACATTACAACATAAACTGCAAGCATGGATCACCAACAAATACCAAGAGCAAATTAACTGCTTCCAGCAATGCATACCAATAGTAAACATACATACAGCGAAGCCATACTAAATAGCAATAAAAAAGAATACTGAGTTAATCATTAGAAGAAAACAAAGAAAGGTAGACAACAACTTAACAGTATACAAACACTACACACAGGCACCTGGTGAATCTCCCCTAAGTGAATGCACAGAATGCAACATAAATTAAAGATAAAGTTCAACTTCACATGTATTTTTATAGCAAGCAGACAAAACACTGTAACCATTCCAGTACAACGTAGCAAAATTTTAATATGACCAAATATCCTAAAACAGGACAACACATTCAAAAGTAAAGCCTCACTGAATTCAATTTCCACTACACACAGAACAGGATCACAGATCATTAAAACATAATGTAGAAGTGCAAATACCTGCAGAGAACAAGACAACAGAACAGATCAGCAAAATACTAATCACAACCCTCCTATCTTAGAGGAACTAATTATAATCACAAGGCAAATACAAGATGAAATCAACTTCGAAATATATACAGATGGATCCATGTCATGCCATGGCAACCAATACTACATAGGCTTCGAATAGATAATAATAACTAGGAAAAACCAAGAATTTCAGTTCCAAGGACAAATAGAAAACTTTACCTCATCAACTCGAGCAGAACTAATGGCTATCCTAATAGCTATCAGTACATTACCCTCATATAGCAGAGTCAATATCTACACAGGCAGCCAGGCAGCAATCAACAGTATTCAAAAAGTGATGAGGACAAACCACATATATAATCTGAGGAATCAAAAGAACTTAGGAATCCTCCAACTACTCAAGGCATTATCACAGGCAACCATTTGAAATCGATCTTCACAAAGTCAAGGCTCACACAGATAATAAATACAATGAATAAGCAGACAGGTTAGCTAACATAGACACAAATCAGGGCATGGTATCAAAACACAAAACAATTGATACCCATCCTATAAAAAACTCACAATTTACACTACTTTTCCAATGAAACAACAATGTGCTCAAAGTTCCTATTAAAACTATGGCCAAAGAACTAACAAATGCAATGCATCTGGCTAGATAGAGACTTTTGAACAGAACAAGAATCGAATTTAGTGACCAAATTATCAAACACGTATATTGGCCCTCAACAATGTTGAATCTGCACCCAACCAGAATGAGTGAACAACAAACCAATGAAAGTAATCAACAACAAAGAAAGTTCAATCTCGTCCTATGGAATGAAGAACTTCTAACAAAAATCAAGCTGTATCAGAGACTCTCTGATCTATACAAAAATGACAAATGTATAACCTGTAGATCTAGAGAGACAAACACACATTCATTCATGTGTCAAGGTCAACATTAAAAGACTGAAGAACACTTAAGGAACACAACCATCGATAAGATCAGACAGTATAGCGAGAGGAAAGACATTGAAGAACAGATCAACAACTACCTGAGAAACAACTCTCTGAAGTATACTGAATATCTCAAATGTACAATCAAAGAAGTCATACTCAAGAAAACATAGAGCTTAATAGTCAAATATGTGACAAACATCCAACTAAAACAACAATGTATCAAAGAAATCAGATAAGAAACCAGTGAATACCTCTACAACATCTGGACTTAAAGATGCAAAGAATTTCAAAAATGGAAAATACAGCAAAGCATCACACGCAAAATCAAAAGAACAGTCAGATATAGCAATCTATAGAGAAACACACAGCTCAACATATTGGATAGAAACATAAAAGGTCAATATATTGACCTAACAAATGATTACATAAGACAATACATAAAAAACATTACATACCTCTCTCACATTATCACAATTTTATATAGCACTAGCCCAGCCTTGGCTGGTTAGCTCCCATTAGGGTAGCAACAGGCCACGAGGTGAGTCTTTCTCTATTGAACTAGGTTGGTTAACATAGGTAGTTCTAGCATAATCAATATGTACATTTCTAATTAATCCAAATAAAGTAAGGCTGAGCTAGCGTTTAAAAAAATATATATATATATTCTCTAAGGAACTGATTTCAAGAAATTACAAAAAGAGAAAGGTGAAAATAAAAGAAAAGAGTATATCTAAAAATATACAACTGTAATATATAAAAATAAAAAAGAAAAAGAAAAAATAAAAGTACTTCATGTCCTTAAAAATCTCTACTAAAAACCTTTTCTTACTAGAAGTCAACCCTTTTGGAATATTCTTCTTTATCCTAACTATCTGAGAAACTTATTCATCTATAATTTTGATTATTTTCTTGTAATTATTTAAGGTATTTATCACCTACTTGGATCTAGTATCTTGCTCAATACTTTCTTTTTTTTAGTCTTGATTTTGTATTCACTTATATAGAACAAAATAATTAATAGTAAACTTCAAATTTTTATGTAACTTTTTAGTCTTGTTATATAACTCCTGATATCTTTCAGCAACCACTTCTATTTTACTGATATTTATCTTAATTATAATATCATTATACAATATTTGAAGAAATGTATTTTCAATCCTAGTGAAGGACAGTATTTTACATTCTTTTATTTTTTGATCTTACAACCTGACTAGGATAAGGAAATAACTTTCTTCGCATACTTTGCTTAACTGGAATAATAAAAAATTGAAGGCCTCGGTTTGAATAAATATCCATTTTTTACCACTTAGGAAATTTAGTGCCTATACTAATGGCCTCATAATTTCTTTGCTTTGGTTATACTTCATTTGAAGAAGTAGAGGAGTTTGTATCAGTGATTTCTCTTTTTTTTATCAATTATATTATTGAAACATATGATATAATCAGTAAGAGCTTGTTTATATTCTGCTACTAATATGTTTCATGTCAACTAATCACTTTTAGCAAAAGCTATGTTGATTTTGTATTATTCCAAAATTTAGTTTCAAGCTGGGGTAGGCAAAATTTTCTAAAAACTTTGAAAAATAAGCAACTTTAAGAGGATAGAAACAATAAGAAGGAAAGTTTTATGGTTTAGACTTTTGTTCACCCATATATCATTATATAAAATCTCTAGTTGTACTCTTGCTTCAGGAAATAGGCTTTCTATACTTTACTATTTGTTTTTCTTTTTTTTAGAACTTTCTTACCATAGTAAAAAAGGTGTTTCTTGACTTTTCTTGATTACTGGAAGTCATGTTTTTGCTTAAAAAGAAATATAAACAAGAAAGTAAGTTGGAAAGAATTTATTAAGTTATCCTTCAAGTTGTTTTAAGAAAAGTAATAAGACTTTGTTAGAAAAAAAGTATAAAACTTTTTTGCAAATATCTTTTTTATATGTTGTCAAGGGATTAATAAAAAAGTTTATAATTTATAATAGTATTAATAATGAATTGTTAAGAATTTATTTTTTATTAATAAATATATTGTTGCAGACTAACCCGGTAAGTCTGTCATTAATCGGTAATGCCTTGTGTAATCCAGATAACTTACAAATACTTACGAATGACACAAAGAAGAGAGAACCTTCTATAAAGAACATTTAAGAAAGGTAGAGACATGGTGATTAACATGGCCAAAGGTAAATGTCTCTTTATTGCATTCTGTTTCTTTGATATATTACTAACTCTTATTTCTATTCTCAATAAGAGCTATTTCTTAACACATTCAGCTCTACCTTCTCAGTATATATTGATAAGCTATTTATACTTTTCTAATTAATAATAGGCTATCTACTTCATAATCAGCTATGTTAACTCTAAACTTTGTTAAACTTTTTATACTTTGTCATATACACATAGTTCTTTTATCAGTATTTGAGCCTTATCTATAGTTTCTTACCTTATAATACTCAATCTTTCATATTAGACTTTCAGGTTTTTGGATTCTAGACCATTACATGTAAATCATATTATCCACATAACTCATAACAATATATTGATAAAAAATATAATTTTTTTTTGCTGATGATATAATTTTAAGTGAATTAACTTGATTGACTTTCAAAAAAAGGGAAACTTAAAAAATAATTAAAAAATTATTCTATTTAATACTATTAAAATTGTGTCATTCAGCAGTTAAATTATTGCTGAATTTGATTAAATTTAATAATAAAAATATTGTTAAATTCTTTTCAATTGCTACCACTTGGCATATTACTATTTTGGTAATAAAGTGGCAATCAAAAATTTGGTAATCTAAAATTTGACAATCAAAAATTTAACAATCAAAAAAATTGACATATTAATAATTTGTCAAAAAATTCATTAATTATTCATCAAATAATTCATTAACAATCTGACAATAATTCATTAACAATTCATTAAAAATTTATTATAAAATTATTTATTAACAATTCAATAAAAATTTAGCATTAATTTATTAATAATTTGTAAAAAATTCATCAAAAATTCATCAACTATTTATTAAAAAATTCAGCAACTATTTATTAAAACTATTCATAAAAATTCATTAACAATTTATTAAATATTCAGCAACTATTCATTAAATTATTTATTAAAAGTTTATTGATTATTCATTAAAAATTTGGCAACTATTTATTTAAAAATTTATAAAACTTGTGAAAAAAACCATTCATATTTATATATTATTTGATATTATTACATAATAATACATAATTTATTAATTATAATAATATAAATAACATGTTATATATTATATTATAGTAGACCTGTGGGTCAATAGCACAATGATAGTGCTCCCAGGTCGCAATCACAAGGTCTGAAATTCAATACCACTTAAGGATCAAAACCAAAAATTACCCTTCTAATCAGATTTGACCGGTTATCCTGTAAAAGTTATACCCAATTATTTGAAACAAGTTCAATTAGATTAGACTATATGAAGATAGGACTTCTGGCTTTCCGTCGATCAGGGGCTGAGATCTACAGTCATACTACCAGAAGGATTGCATAAAGAAAGGCTTCTGGTCTAGCTTACTATAAAAACGCCCCAAGCCCACTTTGATCTAGCAATCTCCAGGACTCTCGCTCTCCTAGCTCAGGATATCCTAATCTGGTGCTCCGCTTAATTGAAAATCAGTTAATAAGAACTGATTCGATACCACAGGTGCTGACAAAGAAGGAAAGTGCCCCCATCTAAGGTCTGAGCAAATAATATCAGGGAATATTGGAGGGTGTTATATATCCCATTGGGTATATACATAAATAGACTAGCTTAGTGAAACATTAAAAACTTGTAAAGCTCAATACTAACTAGCCTAATCTCGCTGTTGATGACTGTGTATTAACCATCTGACCCCTAGCTAGGTCTGTCCACTCACAGAGTGGTTGCAGATCTATCTAGGACAAACCGCAATAGGTTATCATTAAGCTGCATAGATATAGAAATATATGGCTTGTAGAAGATAATTGATATAATTGCTAGAAGGATTTAGTTATTCGTCAAAATTAAGTTAATTCTTTAATAAAGCTTGTATCTAATACCAGTTGCGGTTTAAAAAAAATATATATATATATATATTATATTATAGTTTGTAGCTTGGCTACAGGTATTTAAAAAAAAAAAAATTATATTATAGTTTGTATTATTCATAATTTATAAATATAACCTCAATTCAAAAAAATTCGTACATGAGTTTATCAATTTTTTTTATTTTATTGCTAATAAATAGTTGCTGAATTTTTAATAAATAGTTAATGAACCTTTAATGAATAATTTAATGAATGTCTGCTGATTTTTTAATAAATAGTTAATAAATTTTTAATAAATAGTTTTAATGAATAGTTGCTGAATTTTTAATGAATAGTTAACAAATTTTTGATGAACTATTAATAAATTAATACCAAGTTTTTATTGAATTATTAGAAAATAATTTTGTGAAGAACTTTTAATAAATTATTGCTAAATTTTTAATGAATTATTGTCAAATTATTAACAAATTATTTGATATATTGTTAATAATTTTTTTGACAAATTGTTAATATACTGATTTTTGTAGTTATCAATTTATTTATATTACTTTTTTGCTGAATTGTTTGTTTTTTGTCAAATATTATATAAGTGGCAGTATGCTAAATAATTTTTTTACCAAATGTTATATAAGTGGAAGTATACCTAATAATTTTTTTTCAGCTAGTATAAATAAATTTTTTAGTTTATTAAATTTTAAATTAAAGGCTTTATTTCTTTGTTTTTTTTTATTTCTTTGTTTTTTTTTAATTACTTGCTTTATTTCTTTGTTTTTTAATTATACACTTTATTTTTGTTTCTTTTTTTAATTGCATATTTTATATCTTTGTTTTTTTTTAATTATATGCTTTATTTCTTTGTTTTTTTAACTGTAATTTTTATTTTTTTGTTTTTTATTAGATACTTTTATTTCTTTTATTACATATTTTATTTTTTTTTATGATACATTTTATTTCTTTTATTATATATTTTATTTCTTTTATCATATACTTTATTTCTTTTATCATATTCTTTGTTTCTTTTATTATATTCTTTATTTCTTTTATTATATGATTTATTTTTTTTTTATTTCACAATTATATACTTTTTTATTTAATTATAAATTTTATTTAAATACTAAATATTAAATTCTAAATTTCTTTATTTAAATGTTAAATCATAATTTTCAAATTTTGATTTCCAATTTATAGTCTATATATTGTTAAAGGCTAAAGAAATCAGACCAAAGTCAGAATTTTTGCCATAGTCACATAACCGATGATCATGACATGACTGAAGCTTATGTGAAACAATTAATTGTCAACTATCACTATACCCCTTGCAAGTTAGAAGAATGCATGAACAATCCAGTCACATCAAAAAGACAAAAATCTATCAGTTGAAGTAATAGAAAATTAGTTGACCACAAAGCAATTTATGCATGATATAATACTAGAATAGACATAGTGATTATGTAATAGCCCTATGTATAAAAATGTATAAATATAACTTCTTTCAATAACTTAATAAAATGACGAATCTTAAGACAAATCTTTTGTATAGATTGTTATAACAATGAAGTTATAAGTAGTTTTAGGAAAAACTATCTTGAGACTTACCCAAATCTTTTTATGCCTCTGTCTTGATTTTTGTGTTTTGTGTGTGAATGATAGAAGGACAGACTCTTCTATTTGCCGATTAAGCAAGCCTTTGGTCATTAGCTATAGACTTAATGATCAGCCTGCTATAGCATATTCGATTATATTACTTAGAATATGTATTAGATCTTGTGTACTATTTCCTGGTAGGACTGCCCAGTTTAGTTCAAATAGAATTTGATAGTTTTTGAAGACTTTGGCTAGTCAGTTAGTTAGGATCTTGATGAAGATTTTCCTTCCTGCATCTAGTAGAGTAATTGGTCTTGTTATGTCAAGGTTATTCTCCCAATCTTTGAATTTGAGTATTAGATATTTGGTTCCTTTGCTCCATTCCCCAGGAGTTATGCCTTCATAGATAATCTTATTAAAGATTCCTCTTAATTTTTTTAAAGTGTTCTTTTTTAGGCACTTATATGCACAATAGAGAATCTGATTTCTACCTGATGCAGACTTGTTACTACAATTTCTAATTGTTGCCATCAATTTTTCTATTGTTATTTCTTGAATTATGCTTGAGTACTAGCTTGCTTTGATTGAAGACCTGGCTTTATATTCTTGCTGCCATTGTGGATGGTGCTCTAGTAGTGATATGTTTCTAGGTAGAGTCTATTTAAAAAAATATTGCCTAACTGTTTTTTTGATCTTGTCTCTAATATTATAAGTAATATTAATATAAAAGCTATCAATTATCATACTATCTTTTCATTGATTATTTAATTATATATAAAAAAGATGTCTGCATGAAGTTTTTATATTTCTATATTAATAAAGTTTTACTATTTTTCATAAATCAATTTGAAGAAACTTTAAGAGCTATTACCACATCTCTTTTCTTTTATTTATAATCCTCTTTATTAAAAAACTTAATCTCTAGTAACTATAAATATTAAGAAATACCTTTTTTATAAAGGACAAATAAGTTCTAAAAGAAAGAAAAACTAATATACTATTATTTTATATTATAAAGAAACAATTTAGAATATCTATATTAATAAGAAACAACTCTTCCACACTCTCTATTATTTGTTTAACTTTAATAGTACTTATTTTTGAGTTTTTTTTAAGAAATTTTGTCTATTTCAATCTGACCCTGAATTTTAAATAGTAAAATGTTTCAAATATTATGATTAGATAGATAGAATTCATGTTAGTAATAAATATTAACAAACTTATATTAATTACTTCATATATTAAATGCATTTTTTTAACCTTATAAGAATTTGGAGTTCAATATAAGTTATTGATTGAGGTATGAATAAATATAAGATACTGTTTCAATTATATTATTAATTTTTTTAGAAAAAGTTTACATAACTATTGTAAAGGTTAAACAATATTATATTCATTTTTAAAATATAATTATCTTTTTTGATTATCAGATAAGTTTTTTATTAGATTTATTAAATAGATAAAGATCAAAAGTTAGAATATTATTTTCTTTATTTATTCTTAACTTAGCTTTTAGAATATAAAGAATAAGATATATAAATAGTAACCTTTATTACAATACTTTATTGTAACAAGAATTAAACAAAAATAGTTTATAGATTGATATACTAATATTAATATATATGATACTATCTCTAACTTATTCTCATTAATAAGATTGAATTTCTTTACCATTCTTTATTACTATTTAAGAAAATGATTCAATAGTCAATCTTAAAGATTTTTCTTCTTATTTGGTATTAGTATCTAATTCATGTATATAATTTTTATATATTTTTTGAAAATTTTTACAATAGAGCACAAGTTAACTACTGCGATCAAATTTATATTTGACTGGTGTGTCCAAGTAAAATTGCTTTTAAAAGGACAATTCTCAAAGAAAGAATTAAAGAAATAGTTTATAATAATTAAAGAAATATTCAAGAATAGATTCACCAAGAATTCTTTAAACAGTGTCACACATGTTTTATAAGAAATATGGTTCGCTCAGAACCCAAGTTTATTAATAAATCAAGAAAACTAGGACAATTTCTTTAGTCCTAAAATCAAAAGAAGATATCCAATC
>CAJVPT010000809.1:0-25640 GCA_910592055.1 Acaulospora colombiana | reverse complement strand
CTTGGATCTTTTTGATGTCCTGAATTTCTATTATTGTGTGTATCAGTTTTTGGTTGGGCTGGTCCTTCTTCCTTCTTTTGTTGCTTCTTGTGTTTGGTTGGTTATTTGTGATTGCGTTTATGGCACTTTGACTGTCGGTATGTAGGTTAACTTTTTTATTTGGGCTTATTGTGCTGAGGGCTGTAAGAATTGCCGTCAGTTCCGCCCTTGTAGAGGAGGGGATGTGCCGGGTTTCAGCCTGAAATTCTGCCAGTTCTGTACCCTCCTCTGTCTGGATGATCCATCCGATTCCCATCCTACTTTCTGTTGATCTTTGGGTCAGGGAGCCGTCCGTGTATATATTCAGATTGTTGAAGTGCTGGATCTTTTTGGTTATATCCTCTAATTCTTCTGTTTTCCGTTGACTGGTTCTGATTCTTTCTCTGATAAGATTAAGTGTGGTTGATATAAGGTCTAGTCGGATGGTGGGAGGTGTCGTTGGGGGGATGGTGTTGCAAAAAAAATGAAATAAATAATTCAGCAATTATATAATTCAGCTATAAATATTACAAAATTGGCATATTACCAATTTATCAAAAAATTCATTAACAATTTGTCAAATAATTTATTAACAATTTAGTAAAAATTCATTAAAAGTTCATCACAAAATTATTTATTAATAATTCAATAAAAATTCAGCATTGATTTGTTAATAATTTGTCAAAAATTCATCAACTATTCATAAAAAATTCAGCAATTATTTATTAAAACTATTTATTAAAAATTCAGTAACTATTTGTTAAAAATTCAGTAACTATTTGTTAAAAAATCAGCAATTATTCATTAAAGATTCATTAATTATTTACTAAAAATTTGGCAACTATTAATTAGTAATAAAGTAAAAAAAATTAATAAACTTATACACAAATTTTTTTGAATTGAAATTATATTTATAAATTATAAATAATATAAACTATAATATAATATATAATCTTATAAAAAACTTTTTTCACTGATCTTCTACCCATATACAAAAAAATACACGCAAGAAAATTTTTATTTCTTTGTTAATAAAGTTTTAAAACTATTTCTAAATCAATTTGAAGTGTCACTTCAAAAGATACTTCTAAAATTCTTTTCTTATTTATATTTACCTTCAAACAAAAACTTGGCTTTCTATGACTTAAAAAAGTCAAGAAACACCTTCTCTACTTATAACAAAAAAGTTCTGCAAAGAATAAGAACTAATAGTATAGTAATTAAAGTTTTTTGTATTGAAACATAATTATAGAAGTTTCTAGTAGTAGAAGACAATGATCATCAAGCCATATTTTCAAGATGTCTATTCACTATATCTTCTTTCTTATGGTTGCTTAAATTTTTTTGATTTTCTATTAGATTTTGTCTACTTCAGTTTGATTCTAAATTTTAGGTAACATAATTAATTACAAAATATGATTGGTAGATACAAAATATATTAGTAACTGAATATAAACAAGTATCTAATTATTATATTATGTATTTTGATAACATTATTAATAATAAGAAGAGTTTATTGGTATTCTATTTATACCTTGCTTCTCCAATTAAATTAATCTACAGATCAAATTTTAGGAGATTAATAAGATATGAATAACAAGTTTTCAAGTAAAGAAAAAGTTACTATTTATTTAAGATAAAATCTTTTTCTTTATCATTTAAGTTAGGAAAAGTTCAAGATCAAGGTTACTTTCTTATCTCAATCAGGTAATAAGACTGAACAGTCTCTAGTTCATATTAAACTTAATCTTTTGGTTACAATTAAGAATACATTTTCCTAAAAGTTGTAGAAAAACATAATAATGCATAAAGATTCCTATTATTTTCAACGTCTTCCCACTATTACAAGATAAAAAGATTGTTAAAAAATATAATTTTTTGTGTAATAGAAGATATTTATCAACAAAATTCCTTTAACTAGGCATGGCTGCTGAAAGGTATCCTACTAAAACAATATGGCTTAGTTCCTACTGGATCATATAAAAACCTGGGGTTACTATATATTACTCTTCTATCACAGGTAGATAAAGAATTACCATTTAAAGAAGATTAGATCCAAGTATATCCTAGAAGTAAAAGCTCTCACTAGCTAATAAGTCTCCTCAGATAATACATGAAAAAGAAATTATGATCAAGAATGGATAAGTTTTTTAAATAGTTAGAAGAAAAAAGAATATTCTAAGCAGGTATTTCTTATTGAGAAGAAATCTTGAGAAATAGGTTTTGGAAGAAGCTAGAGAATTTTATTTTCTTTTTTTTTTATATTTTCTTATAGTTCACTTGAAAATTTTTAGATATATAATAGCTCACAAAAGTTTTGCACTATCAAAAATTTAAATATCAAATCTAATTGCCCAATAATAATTAGTATTTAAAAGTAACCAATCAAAATTAAATTGATAATCTATAAAATATGTTTTTTTTTTATTTTTAATTATGTTCTTGATTTTTTAAAAATCAAATTCATTAAAACAAGATTATCAGATTATTTTAGAAATATAAAATTAACAAGGTAATATAAGTCAGATTCAGATTTTGTTACAAAGATAAAAATTAGATTATAATATTTTATTTTATAAAAGTATTAAAAACTAAAGTATCCTATTTATAAAGATGAAGATAGATAAAAAAATGAATATATACAGTATATATGTATATAAATAAAATATTTTATTATATATACAAAATAATTATTAAATATTTATTTAAATATCTTAAAAGCTATTAAAGAAATTCAAAAAACTATGATATTTAATATATATTATATCCAAAGATGTGCCATGACAAGTATAATAGAGATACAAGTAAATATGATAAAAAATATCACAGAAATTCAAAAATTATTAACTGATACATTATTAATAATAATTACAAATCTATCAATCAAATCTTTCCATCAAATATTTAACATATATGTGTATTTTATAAAAATCATAGACTTTGGATCCAAAATTGTTCATCAATTCTATCTAAATATCACAATTATTATTATCGATGTTGAAAAATGGAAAATTATTCAACAAAAAATTGTGCATTAAAACAATAAAAACTCAATGAATATTAAAGGCATAATTATTGATTTTTCATTTATAATGTTTAATAATAATAACAATGATAATAATTTTCATTAAAAGATATATAATAATCTCGAAGAATTGATAGGAGAATCCAAAATAAAAAAAATTAAATTATTTTTTTTTGGCAGGAAGACAAGTTATTATTTTTTTTTTTTAGCAAGATCATATATATATATTTTTTTGAAAGAATCAAAAATTATTATCAGTTTTTTTTTTTTGGTATGAGGGCTAAAAATTATTATTATTATTATTTTTTTTTTTGGCATGAGGATCAAAAATTATTATCATTTTTTTTTTTTTTGTGAAAGGATTAAAATTATTATCATTTTTTTTTTTGGTAGGAAGGCCAAAAATTATTATATTATTTTTTTTGATAGGAGGGCCAAATTAATTTTTTTTTTTGGTGGGAGAGCAAATTAATTTTTTTTTATAGGTTAAAAAGGATTTTATAAATAAAGAATTATTATTTAGTATAAATCAAATTTGATTTTCTTTTTTTTTTTATTATTATCACAAATGAGTATTTAAATATGAGGTTTTTTATTAAACAATAGTTTGATGTCATTACATTAACAATCTTTGATTTATATAAATATAAATACAAATTATTTGTATTCTATTGCAACTAAACCTGTTATGCCAACTTACATCCAGAAGGTTTGTTCACAACACTGGTATTGAATGGATAATACCCACTCAGAACAATGAGATAACTGCTGGTATAAAGATTATTTTGTCAGTATAGTTATTATAGTTTTCTAAGGTATTTAAGATTTTGGTAAAGACTGTATTATTATTGATACCTTTTGTTACTGTGAATCTGTTATTACTTTTGTTTTTTTTTACTTAATCCCTGAGGATATTGAGATTGAAGTGGTGTCAGACCTTTGTTTCCAGATTTTGTATAAGACTTTTAATACTTTATTTGAGATGTCTGACTTATCTTTTATAATATCAAGGGGGGCTGGAAGATACTTAAAGAGAGATTAAGTATGTTAGAGTTGGAGAGGTCAATGCAGGAGGCTTGACTTCCTGGTGGAGAAGCCTTATCTAGGTGTTGTGAATTTAGGCTGATAAACTTGCTATTTTTACTATTTATAGAGGTACATGTATGATATCAAAAGAAGACATGTTCTAGAGTTTCTGGATATGCATTGCACCGAGGACAGAGGTCACTGTCATATAGCTTTGAATATCTTTTGTGAAGTTTTGTTCTGGTTGAAAGCTGGTTGGCAATGAGTTTGGTTATAAAGATTGCTTGGGCTCTATATTTGACTTGAACCCTATTGTTGATTTTTTTGTTTGACTTAATAATAGTTTCTATTTGTTTAAGTGTTTGAGGTTTATATATAGATGATTAGCTTAAAGGAAGGTTGAAAAGATTAGAGTAGTAGGTAATGAACTTGATTCAGTGTACTGCACTAGTGGCATGGAATTGATTAATTAGAGGTGAGAGTCTATGCATTGAAGGAAGGTAGATAGGGGGTTGTACGATATTAGTGTTAGATATTAAGGAGCAGTTGACATTCTTGTTTTTCTTTTCTCTGGTTCATGAAATAGAAATGTTGTTTTCCTGGGAGAGCTGACTTATATTTTTAATGTAATTGCTAAATAGTGTTTTGATTTGTCTATTGGAGTACTTAAGAATTGTTAGGGCAGGAAGGTGGCACAATGAGATGGATACTAAAGAATTAGGAGGACTATTCTTTATTGTTTCCTCTGTAATAGGCCAAAAGCTTGCTCAAAAATTGAGTTTGAGATCATATGAATAGGTCGTGAGTAATTCCTGGATGACTAATTGATTTTTGACTTGTAAGATGCTTATATCAAAGATAAACTTTAGATTTTGGGATGAATCAGAATACCTGGTTATAAGTTGGTTGGGTAGCATATTGCTAATGACTCTTTTAGTTCTAAAATGTTGATAAGAAGGTGGTAATGTCCCAGCTTTTTGATAGTCCAGGAGGAGTTTAATTCAGAGATGTTTTTTGTTATTATGAAAGAAGTTCTGTTACAGTGACAAGGGATCAGTCATTTTGAGTTGACTTTAATGAGATAGTAAAAGCCTCTAACTGGGTTTGTGTGAATAGCATTTTTCCTGACTCTTATAAAGTTTAAATTGTTGTTTGATAGGTATGCCCAGAGCATTGGTTTAGGGTATAGTTTGGGTAAGGTGTCTTCAATTATTGAGCTGTC
This sequence comes from Acaulospora colombiana, assembly GCA_910592055.1. Classification (NCBI taxonomy): domain Eukaryota; kingdom Fungi; phylum Glomeromycota; class Glomeromycetes; order Diversisporales; family Acaulosporaceae; genus Acaulospora; species Acaulospora colombiana. The sequence continues at coordinate 20,349 of CAJVPT010000809.1, read as the reverse complement.
ACTAATGTGAATTCCACTGAACCATGGTGGAATTCTATCATGGGCTACTATTTCTTGGTGCGTGTGAAGCTTGTTCCATATTAGTTTAAAGAGTTGATTAAAGACCAAGAGATTTTGAATAGTACAAATTTGTGATTTAAAGATTATCAAGACTATAGATATAGGCATTTTTGTAATCAAACTAATGGAGTGTTCGTGGTTCTTGAGGTTAAAAGAACAAGGGTGTGGATATATATTAATGTTGTATCTCTTGGTGATTAATACAGTTAAGACTATTCATAGGTCCTCAAAGTATTGTGGGTTGCATATTGGACAGTATCAAATTGTGTGTACAGATTAGATGGAATAAATTTTCAGTTTGATATCTGAAATAGTTTTTTTGTTGGACAGTTTGGCAATGAGAAGTTTGACTACTACAAGGTCTCTTCTGTTTCATAGGTTTATGATACCCAAGCCTGCATGAGAATAGAGAACTTTATTAGAGAGGGTTCATTCGACTCCTAGTTTTTGCTTAATGGCTTTAGCTATTTTTGATTAGAGTTGGAAGCATTCGTTATCACTTAAAATTGAGACATGTGTTGCATAGTCTAGTTGCACAGGGATGATCCAATAGGATGCTTGTTTGGTGATAGTACCATTCCATCCCTTCTGACAAGCAATTGCTTTTGTGAATTTGTCTATTTTCTCTTTGAGTTTGTTTTTGGTTGCCTTTGCTGATAAGTATCCAGAGAGATAGATTCCTAGATATTTGATTGCTTCTTTGTAAGGTTTGGGGCTGATGGGCTCCCCTTCGACTATTAAGATTTGATTTGCATGCCAACTTCTAGTCATAATATTGTTGATTAGATTAGTTTTTTTCTTGTTGTACTTAATTGAGTTTAGTTTAAGAAAGGAGCAGAATGTGTTTGTTATTTTTTGAAGAGTATGAATTGTTGGCTTATGAGACCACATCATCCATTATACAAGTATTGCTGATGAAGAGTTAAAGCACTTGAGATTCTAGTGGCCATTGGGTCATAAAAGATCACCCATAGGAGGAGAGCTAGGGTCTCTCCCTGATTAATGCTGTTACTGATTTTTAAAGGATTTGTCATATCATAATGTGTGATGATTTTGAGCTCTCTTTTCATTAAAAGATTCAAGATAAGCTATAAGATATTGGTAGATATTTTGACTCTATTGAGGGCATAATAAAGACTATTAAGATTGACTGAATCGAATATCTTTGAGATGTCAAAGGAGGCAATCCAATGCTCTTGGTTGAGATTTTTGGCTTGCTCAGCTTTTGAAAGTGCAATTGTAATTGGTTTTATTGTACTTTGATTCTTGAGTCCAGTGAAGTTGCAACCAGAGAGAAAATTATATTGCAGTAAGGATTGAGTAAGTCTTTTGTTTATAATTTTTGTGAAGATTTTCCTACTTGATTTTATGAGGGAGATTGGACAGATATCAGCTAGTTCATGTAACCATACTATTTTTTGGGGAAGCAGAGCTACTGCTGACTGTTTCCAGTGATATGGGGATCATGATGTTTCAAGAACTTTATTAAATAGTTCAACTATTAACTTGGGACTTTTTCCTTCAGATTTTCCCATACTTCATACAGGATTAAAGAAAGGTCCAATGCCTTGTTTTTTGGAAGATCACTAAGAGCATCCTTTACTTCTTCTAGGGTTATAATGCTAAATATGTCTGAATAGATTGTATTATTGATGCTTGGGATGGGGTTGTAGTATTCTATCTACTCTTTTTCTATTTCAAAGGGTTTTTGTATTAAGATGCTTCTGAAATGTTCAGAGATGATTTCACTTAATTCATTTGGGTCATCGTACAGTAGTTCTCCTTTGGATAGTATTGACAGATTCAGATATGGTTTGAGATCTCCTAGAGCTTTTTGAGAGATGCCTTTGGTTTTGCCCAGAATCTGTAGTAGTTTTTTTCTATGATGATTCAGATCTTATCCATTACTATCTGTTTAGCTTTGAACATTTTTTCTTTGAGAAGGACTATTTGGACTTTTCTCAGAATCTTAATTATCAAAGGATTGTTAGAGAGTTTTCTTATAGCTTTATTGGCCAAGGGATATAGCTTTGATTGATTTTGATTGTGTTTAAGGTTGTTGATTGATTTTTTGATTAACTTTAGTGCATTTGTGTATTTAACAAGGGCTTTGTTTGGATGGTTGAGATTTTGTTGCTTTCGTTTTGGGATATGAGATTCCATGGCTTACTTTATAACCAGGTTGAGGACTTCCCAGGAGATGTTGTCTATTGTGGTGAGGGCGAGTTATATGTCTTCCTGTATCAATTGGACTTGTTCTTTTGTTGCCTGATAAAACTGAAAGGTACTGGTTGAGAAGAAGATTCTGTCAGGTTTGTACTCAAACCAATCAAGGACTATAGTGATTTGTTTGTGGTCTGTAGGTATGGCTATTTGATCGAAGACTTTGTATCTAATTATCTTGCTTGCCAAGTTATCGGTTATCCAGATCTGATCAATTCTTGAGGCACTTGTGGATATGATGTGTGTATATTCTGACTCTTTCTTGGTTGCTCTTGCAACATCAATAAATTTATATAGGTGCCTGTAGATTTATCTCTTGAAAGCCAGAGAGAGTGCATTAATGGAGGGAGCTAAGTTGAGAAAGGAGTTGAAGTCTCCTGCTATTATGATGTGCTTGTCTGTATATTGCCTAGTAAAATCTCTGATTGTTTTGACTGTTTTTTTTCTTGCAGTTGGTTCATGTGATAGATAACAGGAAATTATTATAATACTAACTTTGGACTTGAATTTGAGGTAAGCTGCATACCAGAATTCATTGGGAACAAATGTGTTATAAATGTGGTTCGAAATTGATTTGGAGAAAATGGTGCTGGTACCATTGCTTGCTAAGGGAGCTGGTTAACTAGAAATAATAATTTTGTCTTTTATTTTTTTAGGCAGTGGATTGTGGATTGTAGGTTGTGTTCTTGGTTTCTAGCAGCATAAAATTGCTCTCTCATTGTTTATGTTTTCTATGAGGGTATAGAGCTTTACCTTTTTATTAAATCATTGGACATTTAAAGTTGAGATCATTATTAAATTTCAAATTTTTGATTTTGATTGCTCCTGATCCAGCGGATTAATTGTTGAAAAGGGGTTGTATTGAAGTGGGATGTGAATATTTCAGATTAAAGGAATGACTGGAGTCTGCTTGTGTACTTATTAAAAAGACAGGGTAAAAGAGTTAGATCTGGGTCGGATGACTTGGTTTCAGTAATAAAGTTTATTGGAAGTTTGTCAAAGAAGAAGTGGGTTCAGAGGAGCTGATTTGTAGTATTAATGTATTGATCTTCTATTAAAGGTAAGGTAATATCTATTTCTTGTTGGCTGAGGTATTTATTTGTTTCTTGTAGGAAGGGTAGTTCTAGAAGTATCAGAAGAATTTATACTTGTGAAATTTGGCCTTGGTATGTCTAATTTTTTTTATTGTTGTTAAGAAGTCTGGTGACTCTCTGTAGAGTTGTTCTTTGTTGATATTGAGATGTGTCTCTATCTTCTCAAACTCTTTGGGCATTGGAAGGTGCTTGTCTTGAACTAGATCTTCTTTGATTTATTGCAGTCCTAATGGAAGCTCAAATTTGAATTTGTGGAAGAGATTGGTAATGAATTCTTCTATGTCCTCTTGGTGAGTGATTGATAGATTTAATTCATTATTTTCACTGAACCAGTGGGCTAGAGCAAGGGGGTGCTTGACTCTGATGTAGTCGAGAAGGAGGCATATCACTGCATAGTTGTGCTGTGTGAGAATTTTAATTACTTCCTTTATTACTTTAGGTTCATTGTCAACTGGAAAATAGAGTCACAGATCATAATGCAACTCTTTGAATGAGGTTGGAAGTGTTTGTTTAATAGGGGGTAGTTGGAAGTAGCTTTCGGAAAGCTTTGTAAGAATGTAGTAGACATCTCTGAATTGGTTTGTAAGCTGCCTGAGATTTCTGAGGTAACTTCTTTTGGTGAGGGGGAATAGCTTTTTGAGCTCTTCTTTGTATATCGAGGAGTTTTCTGGGAGATTTGATCTTTGAATGAAAAAGATTGTTGGAAGGAGGTCAAGGTTGCATAATATTCTGAGACTCCTGGCAATTTCAGCGATGTGATTGAGTGATACTAATAGTATTGCCCTTGGTAATTTAATTTTGATTGAGCTAGGGATTTCTTTTAGTAATTGAGGAAGATTGGGCAGGTTTTTCTTTATCCGCTCCTTGCATTGAGAATAAATTTCTTGATAGTTTATTTTGTTCAGGGTAGGATTTATAAAGAAACTAAAGAGATATTCCAGCATCTGCACTATTTGTGAAAATTTCATTGTTTTGATGTCTGTGGATCTGATTTAGGTGACTGTGAGGGCTTTGTTAATGATAATTGTGATTTTTCTCTTAGTAGCTCTATTAATGTATTCAATGTTATTGTTTTTCATATAATTTTTAGGAAACTTTTTCTCTATGTTTCATACTCTTTCTGGTATTGACTCTTAATGATTTCCTCCCTGATGAAGGTTCTGAAGAAATCTTGATTTCTATATAGAATTTTAGTGAAAATAGATTTAGTGTTAGGCTTTAGGTCTAGGTTGCTTTCTTTTCTTAATTTTAGGAATCAGTTAACAATAATTTTGGAAATGCACTCACAATTATCAAGATCTCTGCACAGTTCAATTAGCTTTGTTTGTTCAGCTTCTAGATCGATATCTCTGATATTATTGTTTATAGTTAAGGAGGATGAAAATCTGGTTTTGACTTCTTCTATTGCTTCATTTGTCCATAAGAAAATCACTTAAAATTGAGATAAATCTGATTGGATTGGGATAAGGTTGTTATCCACTTCAATATTTGTACTGTTGTTGCTTGTAAATGATGATGTGATGGCTTCACTTGTAAGTAATTGTGGTGTGGGGCATGTGCTATCAGAACTAGCATATAAACTGGTGTGATCTACTTCATGTGTAACATTTGTTGTATAATCTTAGTTGCATATCGGGAGCTCAGCATGCATGGTTTCCGAGAAACAATTAATCTGCATTTTATTGTCACTGCTTATTTCCTTATTTGTGGCTGGAGTATTTGGAGGGGGTCTAGAAGATTCAGTTTTTTGGATTTTGAAGGTCTGGAAGGATTCTTTGGCAATAATTACAACTCTGCTCTATGGAAGGTGTAGGTCATAGTTCAAGACATTCTTTACCACCTCTTTAATGGTACATTCTCTATTATTTGTGTCCAGTTTAAAGTCTATTTTGTGTTCAATAAATTTGTTTAGTGTCTCCAAGAACTTAGGATCTAAAAGTTAGGCAGTTACTTTGAGTTAGAATTTGAGAAGCTGTTTTGTGACTTTAAACTTTACTTGAATGACTTTGATGAATTCTTCTATTGATTTGGTGTGCTTTATTGTGATAGGAATAAGCCAAGAGCTAGGGTAGTTGTTAAAATATGGGATATAAATTTCTTTTGTTGATTTGGTGATATAGATTTGTGATGTTTTGTCATTTTTGTAAATGATGGAGACTTTGAGATTCCTTTTGTTATCAGTTAAGACTATGTCTAGCAAAGTATATTGGGCATTTATATTGGGAGGCTTTGGAGGAGAGCTCCCCTCTCCATTAGTTTTTTCATTAGACAAAATTTTGTTTTTCTTGAGTATTTCCTAATTTGATAATTTTGATGTGAATAAGAGAGTTTATTTTATCAAATTTGATTTTCATTTTAATGTTAAACAATTATTAATTATATAATAAATATATTAAGAGATATATGTGTCTATAGTGCAATGGTTAGCACTCTGTAGGTCAAATCACAAGATGTAGGTTCAAATCCTCCAGGGGACTAATGTGATTCCCCTGATTAAAAGCAGGTAGAATCTGGAAAATCATCTATTGGCCTAACCATATATAACTGATGTTTCTGAGTATAGCTAGTACAAATAATGAGGATCAGCAGTTTTCATTGATTTTCGTTAAAAATCAAGATTTTCATAATATAGGATGATCTATACAAAGATTGTGATCAGGTCACTATCCAATATCAAGTAGAATTATTTCTGATAGAACCCCATTATCACCTGTTATAATAAGAAGAGTAGATCCCTAAATCAGTTGCATGCCACTGAGGAAGGACTGACTGAAGATCTTATTCAATTTCAAGACTTCAAGCATGTGTCTATATCTTGACCTATAGACTTAACAATCAAGAGGCCTTGGTGGAAGAAGAAATCTATAAACCACTCCAAAGAACTAAAATTTGAATCTAGGATAAAGAAAATTCGACAGTCTGATAACCAGACTACTCTTAATAAAAATAGTCTGGGAAAATTAAGAAGGAATTACATGGTCTTCTGATGAGGTAGTGCTTATATATAATTAGTAAATATATAAAAGCTACTCATATATATAGGTTACTAATATAAGCAGATATATAAGTACTTGTTAGCATATACATTGTCTGCTATATACAAAGAGTAATGTAAGAATGACCAAGCCAAGGCAATTGTCTTATATGAATGTACAGGTATATTACTAATAAAGATCGTAGCAATGATTTTATGAATCAATGGCTCACAAACATTATAAAAAACTCCTTTATTTTTGAAATTTATTTTAGTACTAGCCTAGCCTTGGCAGGTTAGCCCTACATAAGGGGTGGCAACAAGCCGCAAGGTGAGTATCCTGGGAAAGGGAAATCTCTATTGAGTTTTGTTTGGTAGAAAATAGGTAGTATATTCTAAGGTAGCTTCTCTATATAATATCACTGCATATATACAAATAAAACAAGACTGAGCCAGCAATTAAAAAAAAAAATAATAATATAATAATAATAAATATATTAAAAATATGTATATACTTAAACTTTTAATTCATAATGCCTCAACAATTATCACTTGAAAATGTGCACATATAAGTATTTTACTAGAAGAAGATTATACGAGTCACCAAATTGTCTCTCATAAAAAAGTTGCACATTCAACTGTTATTAGACTACATTAAAAAATAAAATTAACAGATAGTTTATAGTTAGATCTAAATCAGAATAACTATAATATTTTTTTAAAATTTGAAAGAAGAATTGTACACTATATCTTAACTGATAAATGTTTTATAGCTATTGATATTAAAAAAAACTTAAAACTGAAGAAAAAGATGATATTTCAGTTGAAACTATATGTCGAATACTTAAAAGAAATGAATTTAAGTCAAAAGTTAAAAGTAAAAAACTATTTCTTAAAAAAAAAGCATATGCAAAAGCAATTAAAATTTGCTAAACAATATAAAAATTGGATTATTGAAGATTAGAAAAAAGTAGTATGGTTTGATAAATGTAAATTTATGCATTATTTTTTTTTTTTTTTAATAGCTGGCTCAGCCTCCAGTTGGACTTTATTAAACTTTTACTTTGATATTACATTGTACCATCTATTTCAAAGTTAACTAAATTTCACAAACTATACTGGCATATATGTTAGGATTTTTAGAAAAAGATATCTTCTGGTTTGGATCTCCAAAGAACTTCCGTGGCCTGTTGCCCCCCTTTCGGAGAACTAACTTGCCTAGGCTGAGTTAGTGCTTTTTTCCTTGTTTATTACAGTAAAGAAAAATTTTAGAGTTTTTTGTTTTTTCCAATCTAAGTTGGTTGTATGTTTTTGTTGCCAGATGCAGCCCTTTGGTATATTTTGGCTCCATCTGCCCTTTGCTTTCTTGTCCACTCTTGTTATCCCCTGGGATGTTTCCCACTTGTTTATGGCTTCGTATCTCTGTTTCCAGGTGGCTCTTATGATTTCCTGGAGTTTGTCGAAGCATTCTACGAGGATTGGTTTGACTTTTTTCTTGAAAACTCTCGTCCAGTGCATATTAGTTTTGCTATATCATATGGGACTAGGCTTCTGGCTGTTATTTGGATCTATAAGTTGATTGTTTCTGTCTTGACTCTTGTGACTCATTCCTGTATCCAGCGCTTGCTTCATTTTTCCCTACTCTGGAGGAAACATACGATTGTATTTAACATGTGATGGCCAAATTCGAAGTTGTTTTCGTTGCATATATCATGTGCGTTAGGTCTTCTACTGCTGCCTTGCACCTGACACATTGTCTAGATTTGTATAGGTCAGCCCTTCGTTCATGGAGCTTTGACATGGTTGGGAGTTCCTGACTCCATGATTTTAGCATAAAGGTTTTTTGTTGGTGGTCCTCGGTGCTCATATTTCCTGTCGAAATCTTCTTTGCTTTCAGGAAGTCTACTGATGCTTCCCAGTCTATTGCCTCATGGTATTAGTCGATGTCACGATTTCTTTCTAAGTAACATCATTTCATGATTTTTTTATTCCGGAAGTGATTTCGGATTGATTCCCTGCTGTTGTATTTTGTTGCCTGTCCTCTGTACCAGAGTTCAAGTCTATTTTTGTTGCTGGAGACAATGTCTAACTTGGTCGTTTGCCACTTTAACCTTGCGCACTTGGTTTCTGAGTTCATCTTGCTATGTATATATGTTTCATTTCTTCTGATCTTCTCCACCTGAAGTTTAAGGTCCTTAAGGCAGATCAAGTTTTTTGTATGTTCTACCAAACGTGCTATTTTGCTTCCATTTTTTGTAGTCGTTAAAGCTGTTGTAATCATTTGGCTGTCTGTGTAAATTATCACTTTCGTTTTCTCTGGGAGAACGGCTAGTGCAATCGCAATCACATTTAGTTTTGCCTTATTTTGTGATACTTTTTGTAGGACTTTGAGTGCTGTTATTTCTGTCTCATCCCCTGTCATGATGTTGGTCGCGTGAAATGTGAGGGTATGAAAGTTTCTGTAACAGCTTGCATCTGTTGTGATTCTGATTTTCTTCCAGCTTTCCATGTTTTGTTGCAAGTATTTGAGCTTTTTTAGGCTGGTGCTATCCTTGATCCAGTGGCCCAAACTATCTGTATGTGGGGATGTCGTGATGAAAACATCCATCAATTCAGTCATAGGATTGTTCTTATGTTGGATTAGCCTTTCCTTAATACTGTCCGAGGATGCAAGCAACTTGGTTACCTTGCCTGTCCTTCCATCTTTTGCCACTTGTTTGCTGCTCCCAGTAACTGCTATTGTGTTCTTGTTAGGAAAGTTTATTATACAGGTGTCCTCTTCGATGTTTGTGTTGTTTTCACACCCCTCACATGTTACAAGATATGGTAAAGGGCCGTTTGTAATGTAGTGCCTTGTCATAGTTATGTTTGTATCTTTCTTTTTAATTTTTCCTATCAAAAGTTCTTCCTCTCCCATCTCTTTCAACGTCGATATCCACACAAGTTTGTTCTTCTTCAGATATCTACTGCTCATCTTATCGGCCCAGATTGTACAATGGAAGAGGTTCGTGCTGGAATTGAGGTTGGTTAGCCTTGTTGTATGATCCGGATGTAGGGTCACATCTTTTATTAACATATATGCTGTACAGATTTCGTAGATACAACGGCAGATGTTTATCAGATCATTAGTGAGAGATCTGTACAAACCCTTTATTACATATTTGTCAACAAGTAATTATACATATTTTGAAGTAAATCTATCTATATGAGTAGCTATATCTATTTTATCTCTATATACAACAACTACCTATTTGAAAAGATGTGTGATTCCTTCTTAATTATTCCCAGAACAATTTTATTTACTGTAAGAGTAGTTTGGTTATCAGGCCATCGAATTTTCTTTATCTGGGACTTCTCGATATTCTAAGTCCTTCGGAATGGTCTACGGATTTCTCCTTCTACCAAGGCCTCCCAATAGTTAAGTCTGTGAAACCCGGCACAGCCACATACTTGAATTCTTGAACGGATGTCTCAATGCTAAGGCAGAAAACCACGGTTGTTTTCATTTGATTTACCATTCCTTCATTCAGTGATATGTTACCAGTTTAATATCTACTCTTCTTATTACCCTTATTTGGTAATGCAGCCATATCAAGGGATAATCCTACCCAATTTCGGACATTCAGTCTTATTACAATCCATATATAGACTGGCTTGTATCACACAGGAACTCCAGTCGACTATTGAGACAAGCTATATATGGAAACATCAGTTATGTACAGTTACGTCAATAAATATAGATCATTACCTGCTTTTCAAAGGTTGCCTCCTGGAGGATTTGATCATGGTTCTTGTGATCTGACCTATGGAGTGCTAACTACTGCACTATAGACCCGTAGGTCTTTGATCTTTGCAAACTATTAAAATTTTTTTTTTTTTTTTTTTATATAATAATTTAAAAAACTTTATATAATTCTAAAGCTTAAATTTTATACTTTTTAATAATTATTTAATATTTTATAAGAAAATAAATAAAATATTTAAAAAAATATCAAAAATTTATATTATAATTAATTTGAAGTTCAAAATCAATTTTGAAAATATGGTAATTATTTTTTATATATACTATACAGTATATGTATATATTTCATATCTATCTATCAAATTCTTTTTTTTAAAACTTTAACTCCATTTCTAAAGAAATTTTCAATCAATTTACAAATAAAATAAGACACAATATTAGATTTTCTAAACATATCTTGAAAAAATTTAAAAACATGAACTACAGTATATTTATTAAAACAAAAATATTCTAATTTTAAAAATAAAACTTTGGCTTGAAAATATAATATTAGTTTTGTACAGTATCTAAAATTTTTAAAATAGTAAATATTGATTCAATAATTTATATACTATTGAGTTCAAAGAAAAAGGAAAAAAAATCTCAAGTATCCTTTGTTTGAAAAAGCATTAATGATTTGAGTTAATAATGCATTAAGAGCCAATTGAATTTATTTTAAAATACCAGACTCAGAAATTTACAAAACTGTTAAATATTTCTGATTTCAATACATTAGAAGAATAGTAAACAAATTTTTTAAAAAAAGCCAACTTGAAACAATTTATGCATCATAGAGAAGGGGTAGTATTTCATTAAAAGAACTTTCCAAAGTTAGAAAACTTTATAAGATTTATTAAAAGACTGGCCTTTTAAAAATATATTTAATTCAAAAACTCTTTTCCGATCACTTGAGGCACAGCAACCTCGATAACAGGGAAATGGCTTCCAACACTAGAAACCCTAAGGTTTCGTAGCTTGAACAACAAAGAGTAGAAAGACAACTAAAAGTAGAAAGAAGGAGCAAGGAAACTGTTTCCCTTCGTAATCAACCATATGCTAAGAAGTCTACCAACACGCAGACAAAGACAGTAACAATCCCGGCAGCAGGTCCCAACCATGATAGCAAGGAATCAGGCCCCCAGGAGGCCTTAACAGAAACAACAACCGGCGCAACAACCATGGACATAGAAACTGAAACCCCCCAGGTGGAACGAACATGGAGTGAGCAGATGGAAGAAGAAGAAAACGTCAATGGAAACCCCCCGGTCAGACAAACATCCCAGGCAGAAGGAATGACCAGCCAGGAACATACACAAGAAGTGAAAACAAGCACTCCGTCTGGAACGTGACACCCAGCAATACAAAACGAACTGGCTTCTGTGGTAAACGAGAAGGAACGCTGGACACCAGTAGAACGAAAGAACAAACCAACCCACCCCACCAACAAGCCCAGACCGAGGTCACCAGTCAACCCAGAGATTAGATATGGAAGAGAAAGGTTCAAAGTGGGAATCGACACTAACATCACTCCAGGTCAGAACAACGACGTGAAAATTTTATACCTAACGAAAGCCCTTAACTCCCTTCCGGATCTCATTGCAATTCACAGTGAACACAGCAAGGAGAGCACTCGAATCGTCACGATTTTTGGGGATCAACAAGTGGCAGATGACGCAACCAGAATGGAGTTGCCAAATTTAGGTGACAACAAGTTCACACACATGCACATCAGTAAACAGACGATCGAAAAAGGTAAATCCATAGTGGTCTGGGATATACCCCTAAACACAAGACTCATGGAGGTCAGACAACACTTCGCCAGATTTGACAACATAGCAGGTATTAGTATGAGAACACAAAACCTGTGGCAGTGCGCCACCATCACCTTCGAAGAAGAAACAGTTAAGGAGGATCTTGTCAAGCAGTGCAGCATCCTCATCAAAGGAGATGCGGTCAGGATAAACGACGTCAACTGGTCTGTGGATCAGATGAGGGAACGACACAGCATAACAGCCAAACTAGTGAACCTGCCAATAGGTACCACTGCATGGGACCTGAAACAGGCCCTAGGAGAAATGAAAACTCGCACATGCTATATACTCCGCACATGCTCAACCAGATATCGACCCAAGAAATTTGCAGTGGTTAGTTTTGAATCAAAAGAGGATCTCCTCAGAACTAAGAACCTAACTTTCACCCTTGGTGAAACTGACATTTCCCTAACCCCTATTAGCACGGCATTATGCGCCATCTGTAATGTGACAACACATCTCGCTAGAGAATGTTCCATTAAAGAACGAAGGAAACAATGGAGGGATTTCAACCATATTTAGACTGAAAAGTATGGACAGATCTATAGTAAATTCAAACTAGCCAGAACGAGCAGACTCAGAGCAGACACCTCACTGAACAACAAAAGAAATGCCAAACCAGCATCATATGCAGCAGCGGCAAGAGGGAACAGTAAACAACAAGACAGGGTAAACCAGGAACAGACTCAACACAGGCGGCTGAAACAACCCACCCACCAACAAGGGCACATGCAGCAACAACCAGACCTTCATGACGTCATGGCCATGCTCAGATCGATCCAGAAAGAGGTCGCTAGCCTCAAGGAGATGGTAATAGACCTGAACAAAAGGGTCACCAACTTGGAAGCTTACGATCAGGAATATTATGAAGAAATGGAACAGGACTCAAACAATGACGAAAGAAAGCAGGATGCCTTACGAAGGAATAGTGTTAGTGGCCCAGAAGTATCTCCACAAACCCAAAAAATGTCATACATCCGCAAAAGATAGCAACAGATCAATAAAACAATGGAGGACATACAAGCGAACATGCAACGAGTACTTGAGGCTATAGGCTCCTTAACAGATAACTAGCATCTCAATCAATAACAACCTTATGACTAACGAACCCAACAATATGGAAAATTTTATAAGTGACTTTCAAAACACAGAGATGAACAACATTGAACAACCAAACTTAATAGACTCAGACTTCACAGTACAGATCGCAACATCAAACACAAGAGGCCTCAACAAGGAAATGAACAGAATCTCATGGGCAGAACTTTGGTGGGAAATAAACTGGGACATCATCATCAGCACTGAAACAAACGGGAAAGACTGCTCTGCAAAGTTCTGGAGAACAGAAGGATATGAGTGCCACTGGACGAATTCAGATCAAAAACAAGGCACAGGCGTGGGTGTGGCCCTCAGAATGGAATTGGCAAAAAGGATAGTAAACAAAGAGACAATTGAAGGAAGGACAATCATACTGGATTTAGCCTTCCCAAGGAAGAAGTATATAAGGATCATAGGATTGTACTCGCCCGCGAAGCACTCGGAGAGATTGCACTTTGAGAAGAAGATAACAAGATGGCTTAATTCGAGCTACAAAACAAACTAGAAAACCATAGTGCAGGAGACCTGAACGACACTAGCATGTCCTGCATGAACAGGTTCTCAAGCAGGCACCACCATTTTGAGAACAAGCTGTTATCAAACAGTATCCTAATTAATGGCCTCAAGAATCGAGACATAATAGATACATTCCGATCAACGAACCTGCAAAAAAGAGAGTATACATGGGAGCTAGAAGCGGAAACAGCAAGTAGAATCGACCAGATATGGATTACACAGAATAGACAAGTAGAATTACTCTCAGCAGAAATAATCAACGAGTACAAGCAATTATATGAAAGTGATCACGGAATTGCATTCGCCAAAGTATAAGTGTTTCTCCCCCTAGTGAAAAAGAGGAGAAACATTCAAAAGCAGCCCAACACTCAGTACAACTGGTCAGGCACAGCTCTGGCACAGTGGGAGAAGTGGACTAGCCATATAGAAAAAGAGGTAGAGGCTGGTAAGAGAACACCCGAGTCCAGAATGGATGCTGATGAGCTCTGGTGCAACCTAAGGGAGATAATCCTCAAGTCAACAAGTCTATACATACCAAATTTTAAGCGAAGGCAGATCAAGACACAAAGTAAACAAGAAACGCTCACAAGGACTATACTGACCCAAATTAATTGGACTCTGTCAACTCAAGAAATGTCTAGCATAAGCGATCAACACAAGTCCTGGGACTAAAGCAAGGGAAAGGATCACAAAACTAGCACGGAACAATAACCTTGAGCTCCCAGAAGCACTTGAGAGCCCAGGCGACTTTGAAGCAGCTAGAGTCAGGGTAATTGAGGAGATTAAGAGAATCAAACTCAGCGCGCACAAACAGCTTTGTAAAGAGAACAGCGAAAGGATAAAAGCGGCCATCAACAACCGTCTCAACTGGTTTTCTAGCGACAAGAAAAGAATGATAGATAGCTTCCTCGAAAGAAAGAAATGGAAGATCAAATTAGACAAGCTGATAGTAAAGGCTGAGGAATCAAGCATCATTTGCGATGAAGAAGAAATCAGGACATGAGTACGGAGCCATTTTGAGGAATAGATCAAGAGATCCACCCCGAGGAACTTCCTGCAGGAGTGGCAAAAAGAGTATGAACCCCTACAACAAATTGACGTGGCCTGATACGAAGGAGTCACCAAAGAGTTCTCGACGATAGAAATAACCAACATCATAACCAAGGCAAGCAAAACATATGCACCTGGCCCATCACAAATTTCATACGTAGCACTACATCATCTCGGCCCAAAGGCATTAAGGAGTATGAAGGTGCTCTTCAACACAGTCCTTCAAAAAGGAAAAATGTCAGCTGAGTGGAAAAATAGAACGATCTACCTGATCCCGAAAACGTACGATTGGGACAACGACCTCACCAAAGTCAAGCCTATCACGCTTCTAGAATCAGTTAAGAAAATTTCATCAAAGGACTGATTAACAGATTGTCCAAAATTCGCACAAGACACGAAATACTATCAGAACACAACTGGGCAGCACTACCGGGGACAAGCACCATAGAACCCATCTTCGCAATCAACTTAATTCTTGAAAATGCGAGGAAGAACAACAGAGAACTATGGATCCTGTTCCAGGACATAAGCAAAGCATATGACAATATAGACCTGCATATCTTAGCGAAAGTCATGCGAAGGATTAAGCTCCCAGAACCCTTGATCGAAATCATCATGGAAGGTTTCAAAAACTGGAGAAACACAATGATCACAGGGATGGGAATTATGGACCCATACACAGTCAGGAATGGAATTGACCAGGGTGATGCAATATCGCCTCTCCTATGGAGGATATACTAGGATCCATTAATCTGCAAAGTTAGCAGGCTCCAAGGGTACAAAAGCATAAACAGAAAATATGGAAAGATCCAGTTCGGCACTTCCTGTAGTACCACGAGTACATCAGTCATAACATACATGGATGACACAGCATGGATTGCCAGGGACCGCAAACAGCTCGAGGCTATTACTAACACAGCCATTTCATTTTATAACTTTGCTCAAGTCAAAGTTATCCCAAGTAAGTCAGAGTTTATCATACTTAACAATAGGTGGGAAACTTAAACAACATTCGAGCAAGACACGATCAAAGCAGCCACCAGTGCAGTCTGGTACTTGGGAGTCTGGTTCGATCCTGACGGTCGGAAGAAACATCAAGCAAACGTACTTTATCAAACAACCATGAATCTCACAAATTGACTGCTATGGAAGAGAGTATCAGACAAGCAAACGCAATACCTAGTCAACCACGTAATTATACCTAAGCTGGAATACCTGGTTCAAGATCTCTGCCTAACAGAAACCAAGATGAAGTCGATAGACAGGAAACTGAGAAGGATTATCAAACACAAAACTGGTTTTTCCGCATCGGCCCCAAACTCAACCTTTTACAACGACCTAGGTTACATCTTCAGCCTGGGAAATCGCATACTCCAAAAACACCTAACAGTCATTGAGGCACTTCACAAGGCTATCAACCATGCTGGCAGACTATGCAGAGTAAGAATGGCAAACCTCCAATAGGCAGCCTGGTCAGAAACAAGTATCTTGGAGACATGTCCCAAGGTCACGCAACGGGAAAAAACTTCATTCAAGATGTGCTCATATAGGCACAGAAGCAAGGCCTGTCCTTCAGAAATAGACGGCACGAGAAGGCAACACCAGAGGTGGATTTGATATCAATAGAAAACTTCATAGGAAGAAAGTGGTATAATAAACACAAAGACAAACTACGAGCTAGTAACCTCAGATGATAGAACAGTTTGTTAACTACAATAAAACCAAAACAATAAGTTGGGCACAAATTTGTCACACAAGTCATGAAACGTACAAGGGAGACAGCCGCAATTTTACAAAGAGATCACTAACAAGATAATCACAGGAACATCAAATCCAGATTTTGCAACAAGACTTACAAACCTGCACTCTGGATTCAACCACTTCCACAACATGGTCTGGGCGGAAAGATGGAGTAGTAGATCCTTAAAGAAACACAAGCTCATCTGGATCACTGCTGAAGAAAATACTGGAGAGGAAGACATACTCATAGGGAGGCTAAGGAAAAAGGATACAAACATCATGACTGCCAGACATTACACTAGACAGGAACACTCATCCTATATAACACCATTCACCGGATGCAACAAGAACAAATCAACTTCCGCAGACACATGCATAGTAAAAATGAAAAGTAAAGACACGATCGCAGTTCCAGCAAGACGTAGGCAAGATAGCACAGTTCAAGGCGAAAGCAAATTAACTGAACTCCTAGCATCGCCACAGAGTATCAAGACTAGGCTGGATCAGGAGAAAAGTCACAGCTCAAGAAGCCTCAAAGACGTTTGTGTCCCCGAGCATGTCCGCACAGAGGGTTGGACCGAATGGATTGGGGATATGTTTACCAAAGCAAGAATCAGTCAACTCCAACAGGAGATAAGAGAGTGGAAGAGAGTCAGAGTCACAACTGATGCGAGTAGTTACAAGAGATCACCTTCCAAGTCGAAAACCTCGAATCAGGAGAGGAAACTGAAATCGTAGCTTTCAAGATTTTATGTAGGGTATCGCCAAACGAGGCTGAGCTCAATGCAGTCACAGTAGCTCTCATATCTCTCCCACATGGAACAAAGGCAACTCTAAATACAGACAGTCAAATAATAATCACTGCATTGGAAACCAACAGGAACAAGAGCAAGATAGTGAGGCTTATGGAACACACAAGGAACCTTGCAAGGTTAAAGAACATAGAAATCAAAGTCAAGAAGATCCAGAGAAACGGCACTCTGACTTTAATCAGAGTGAATAGTGAAGCCAAGCGGGCAAGATTCAAGTGGCAATCCACACACCTTGATATAACACCACTTAACAAAAACGAGCTAGCACAGTATACAAGGGCGAGAACAGTAACTTCAATGCTAGAGAGGCTGTCTGCAATCACTTCAGAAACAAACAAATCATGGACTGGTGCAGCCTGGAGAGGAACCAGGACCTCACACTACTCAACAACGCAATTGACTGGGAAGCAACAGTGGACTACCTACACTTCAGAAGGATATCAGTGGGACCAACAGACAACGAGGACCATCAGTGTAGGACTTTCAAATTGAAGTCCTGGGCACAGGAGCTATTAACCATGGTCAAATTATACACTAGAAGAAGGGACCTATACAAATCCAGTGGATGCATCTGGTGCAATGAGGTCACCGAGGATCAAACACATGTCTTCTCATGCAGAGGAATAAATTTAACTTTAGCTTGCAAGTGCTAGAGATCATAGCAAACCACCTCCAAAGCAGAGAGAAAAGAAGTAAACAATGGGTCCAACAATGGGCTAAGAAGGCGGAATATAATGCACAGACCATCTGGATCAACACAATATCTAGAAGCCTGATCCACAAGAACATCGCAGACTTGTTCCGTGAGTGGGCCAGAATTTTTAAGAAAACGAAAGTCAAGCACACCCTCTTGGGGTGTTTTAAAGAAATCCAAGACCTTGCAAGGGAAGTATGGTGACAGAGGTGTGAGGCAACTGGTGAGTGGGAAAGATCTCAAGGAATCATGAAAGCAAAGAAGAAAGCAAGAGGCAAATGGAGCCAGAATATGCAAAAAGACTGAACAGAGAAGAGTCCAAACAAGATTGGTCTGGACTGGAAGAAAACCAAAACCTTTAAATTCCTTTTCTCACGAAAACACAAGGAAAATAGCGCTAACTCAGTCTAGGCAAGTTAGTTTTCCGAAAGGAAGGCAACAAGCCACGGAGGTCCAGTAGGAGATCTGATCCAGAAGGTATCTTTCATAGTACTCTCGCATACACGCTAGTATAGCCTGACTTCTAGTTAGCTCTGAAATAGATAACACGATGTAATATCTGAGTGAAAGTTAAATAAAGACCAACTGGTGGCCAAGCCAGCATTTAAAAAAAAAAAAAAAAAAAAAAAAATTATTGAAGTTATTAATAATATAAATAAATTTATTAACAATACTATTTATTTAATAGCTTGTATGATAACACAGATCACTTCGAGGGACCACAGCTTCGAAAATCCAGGATGCCATGTTTTCAGTCTTTGGTGAAAACTCCCTGGATACAATTAATATAAATGCAACTGCTACCAAAATTATGGCTTGTAAAAATTTGCAAAAAACTCTGAAGTGCTTCAAAAATCTTCATGTCTGTTCTAGTGGGGAAAATAAAAGCATGATGGCATGCATTCTGGAAAAAGTCTGGTCAAAAGGGGATGCCTTCAAGGAACAAGTTATATTTGCTATCGCAATATGCCAAACAATTCTAAATCCACATAATAAAAGTAATTTAATTAATGAAGTGTTAATTAAAAGCAAAATAGAAAAAATAAAGTAAGTTTTTAAATTCTTCAAAGTCTTATAGTGTTATTAATTTACTAATAAAATATTTTAGGAAAAATTTAAAAAGAGAATCAGATTTACAGAAGGGAATTCAAGCGATGAAAATCAAAAAATGCATGAGCATAAAGATATTGAATTTCAAAGTACTCTAATGGAAGTAGAAAATGATAAAAATGATCTTGGATTGCAACTGGAAAATGTAGAAATAGAAAGGTCTACTTTAGCAATAAGTAATATAAATGTAATTGATTAAAAAAATATGTAAAAAAAAGTAGTTTTCAATAAATAAATTTTTAAAAATAAATATTTTAATAATAATGTGAAATTGATTTATTACAATTTTAATCATTTGAAATTCTTCAAAGTTGTATATATAAATATCCTTTCTGGAGACTTCTAACAATGACGGAGTGCCTCCAAAGTTTTATGCCCAAAAATCTTTGAAGATTTTTGTCAAAAAAATTTCCTGATGATAAGTTGTATATATTTAAATAGCTTGTTTTCTTTATATGTTCATATTTGCATAATATAATTTGAGATAGATTTGTTATTTTGATATGTATGTATTGTATATTAAAATTATCTTGTCTTTAAGGATATTTAATATTCTTTTGGGTCTTGAAGTGATTGAAGCAACTTAATTTATCGAGTAGATTTAGTTGTTTTTAAGGTTCCTTGCAGTATCAAAAAAGGTGTTAACTTGTACTGGACTGGCTATAAGCTATGTAAAGTTGATATTAATTTCTTTATTCTGATTGTGAATCAATTTTTTATTGTTTTTTCTTTTTCTAAAAAATTTTTTAAATAGAAAAAGAAATACAAAAAGACTTTTGTAAATTTGTTTATAATATTATTTTTTATATTCCTAGATAGTTTTGTTATAAATTTATTGTTGGTTTTAAAATATGTTGTTTTTTTGAACTGGTTCACTATTTTCAAGAAAATTATTATAAAAGGAAATTTTTGAAAAAATTGAGAATTAGCAAAAAGAGTTTTTAATATGTTATTATTAAAGAAAATTAATTTTTTTTTTTTTTTTTTTTTAAAAAACACACAACGTTGCCCATTTTATTGATTATATGCATTACACAATCTTCATTTACAAAGCTATTTTATAAACTATAACTATACCTAGCGAAACAATAAAACCAATTGACGACAAACCCTTTGTGGTGTATTGTTCCTGCACGGAAACTAACGTGCCTAGGCTCCATTAACGTGTTAGTAGATCGAAGATGTTTATTGTTCCTTTGAGTATATCTTCCATAATTTCAACTTGAATGTCAGTTTCGGTGTTAATTGATGTAGGCCGTGATGTGGAAGCTTTGCTGTTCTTCCGTTTTTTATCTTTCATGGTTATTCTATTCATTTTCTCCCATATTTGCAGTCTGGCGCATCTGTCGACCCAGATGTTGTATGTTATGAATCGGATGTTATTTG
>CAJVPT010000808.1:0-25649 GCA_910592055.1 Acaulospora colombiana | reverse complement strand
ATAATTTAGTTAATTGAATTTGTAATTTTTTAATAAATTTCGTGAAATTTGAATTTTTTGTCACAGTAATTTTTTTGTGAATTTTTTTTTCCGCAATAATTTTTTTGCCAAATTTTTTGTTATAGTAGCCAAATTTTTTGCCGCAATATCAATTTTTTTACTGAATTTTTTGTCACAATAGCTGAATTTTTTGCTGTAATATCAATTTTTTTGCCGAATTTTTTGCCGCAGTATCAATTTTTTTGTCGAATTTTTTGCCACAGTATCCAATTTTTTTGCCGAATTTTTTGCCGCAGTATCAATTTTTTGTGCCAAATTTTTTATTGCAATATTGCTGAATTTTGTGCCGAATTTTTTTTTCGCAGAATACTGATATTTTTTTGCTGATATTTTTAATACCGAGTAGCAGCAATCGTAAATAATTTGTCAATATTTTTATTATTAATTTTTGCCAAATTCAGCAATAATTCGGCAGCCAAATGACATAATTTTGACTAGTGTATAATCCCATATCTGAATTAATAAAATCTAATTTCATATTTTAGTTTCTTATGAAAACAAATAAATAAATAGTTAAATGCTTTACATTATTATCAAAGAAAAAATATTGAAAGAAAAAACTGAAAAACTAGAAGCAGACAATTGTCATTTATATGCAAATAGTAGCAAAACTCTTCATTTATAGATTCACTACCTCTTACATCAGGCATACTAAAATCACTGTCATTTTGTGATACAGATACAGTATATTTTAAGTTGTTTTAAGAAAAGTGTTAAGATTTTATTAGCAAAAAAATATAAAAATTTCTTATAAATATTTTTTATATATAATTAGAGAATCAATAAAAAGAATTGATAGAAAAAAATTATATTAAAAATTAATATACAAATTTGATTGACAACTATATAAATACTTAACTAATTAATATTATTAATTTATTTTTCATATTAAAAATTTTTTAAATATTTGATAAATAGTTTTTTAAAGGAATAATTACAAGTTATAAGTTAAATGGTTTCTATAAAAAAATCAATTCTATAGAATTTTATTTATAAATGCTTGCCAATCATATAGTGCAGTAAAAACAATTCTTTAAAAAACTTTGTATATATAAGTACAAGTAACAAAATTCAATATGGACTTTGAATAAAAACTCCAAAGCAAAACCAGATTACATAAATATGCTACAATAAAAATTTCCTTAACAAAAACAATAGAAAGGTTACTTAGATCCCAAAAACAGTTATCACACCTTAACTATAATCCATAGAGAAAAAAAAAACTAATAACTACTTAACAAACTTCATTTTTGAAGACAACTCTCAACTTGCTATAAACATAAAACCTTTCTTTCTATATCTTTACTTCTATTAAATAGTAATAATACAAAGGAAATCACTGTTAACCTATATAATTTATACAAAAGTAATAATACTATCAACCCATAACTATATTACAATCTGAAAACTGGAATAATATAGTTGTAACTGAAATAGCATGCAATATCAACAATATGAAAAACATTTCCAAACTATAACAACAATAGCATTTTATTCAAAAGTGATAAATATATATCAATAAATGACAATAGTTAACTTTCACTTGACCCTTTTACATAAATTCTTTTTCTCAGAGATTTGATCAACAATAGAAAATAACTAACTATTATTAATCTATCTGACCTATTTGAATATAATGAACAAGAGAAAATAGTTTTTATCCAAACTAAACTAAAAGATTTGGAAAGACTTATTAATATATAAACTATATAAAGAAAGAAATACAAAAAAGTTTATATACTTTGGAGCAATGAAAAATTAGCAACAGAAAAACTATTAGTATTATTTCAAAAAAGAAATTTACAATAAAAACCCAATTGACAAACAATTGTTAAATCAATGATATTATCTTTACAAGTACTTTATCAAATTTGATAAAATACAAAAAATCATCTTGAAAATAAATGCTATATAACAAATTGTAACTGTTTATTTTAACTCTTATTAAGCCAAATAATAATCTTTCTCAAATTGGTCCATATACAGTATATTATTGCAAAATCTGTAAGGATTTTTAATATATATTAAATATCTAAACAAATAAGAAATAGATAAAGCAATGTACTAATGTTATGTAGTTTATCATCAGATATCATAACTTATGACTTTAGAGAATTGGTTATAAAAGTCAGAGACAAATATTGTTATATTTTCAAAAACAAAAACTACAAAAAAAAAGTTTTACAATAATTTTTTTTTGAAAGAAACATATTTAGAAGCAACATCAGCTCAAGTCCTATTTTATAAGATATTGTAATAGTTTAATTGATGAGTTTGTCACTAATAACCAAAAGCTTGTATAACCTGTAGATAGAAGAATTTGTATTTCTATCACATAAAACAAAATGCATAAAGATAGAAATATAAAAATATTTGAGTGAGTCTCAAGATAGTTTAATTAAACTACTTATAACCTTATTGTTATAAAAATCTATTCAAAAGATTTGTCATTTTATTAAGTTCTTGAAATAAGTTATATTTATATATTTTTATAAATAGAACTATTTTATAATTATTATGGCTATTCTAGTATTATATTATATATAAATTACTTCATAATTGATTAATTTTTTATTACTTCAGCTTATAGTTTTTTACTTTTTTTTACTTTTTTTTTTTTTTACACTCAACCTTGACCATTTTATTGATTATATGTATTATATGTACTCTTGTATACAAAACAATTTTGTAAACTATTTCTATGCTTAGCAGAACAATAAAACCAATTAATAAAATATCTATTGTAATATATTGTTTTACTACTCAAGCTAATTTAGTATACACAAAGTTTCACTAATATATGTTGTTAGTAAAAAAGATGTGCAAAGGATGGTAAAAGGAAAAAAGTTATGAGCTAGATCATTTTTAAGCAATGTGTTATTAGAGACTATAGCATTCAAAAATCTCTTTATAAAAATACTAAAAAACATGTTTGTTCCATCTTGAGACTTGAAAGTTGTGATAATTGTATTGTGTACTCAAGCAATGTATATATTCTGCCAAAACTTTAATAATAGTTCACTTTGAAATAAGGAGGTTAGGTCTTGGGACTTGTTACTTTGTTAGCTCATACAGGAAAAAAAGATTTGATGGAGTACATGCAGAGAAGTGGTACTAGTAAAGTGTTATTTATCGTCATTTAATAATGACTTTCAGTAATATCTGTTTCCAGCTTATTGGTTTCTCAAATTGATAAAATCTCTCAATATCAAGTTATAATTATATCTACTTATTTATCTTTTACCTTAATTACTTCAATACTATGGAAAACTCTTTCATTTACTTTGGTAAACTTCATCTCTAGCCAGATTCCAGTTACATATATAAGTTAACTACTCCTGTTAATCAGGAATAGGGAATTCTTTAAGTCGTTCATCTGTTCAGTCAGTTTGGTGTAAGAGGGTGGTAGAAGGGAACTTCTCTTAATGTTGTTTAGGTGATTTGCATCTTCCAAGGTGGGAGAAATTTTTCCTCAGTGGAGAAAGAGTTATAGAGAGACGTATATACAGCTGGGTAGATCAATTCACTTGTAACCCATTCTACCTGCAGCATTGTATAATCCAGTAAAGTTACAAGATATTTGCTAGGCCTCTATATTCTAAGAGCTGAGCTAATGGGGCTTGAGAACTTCATTCTTATTTATTCTTTCCAGTAATGACCAATAATGTGATAGGGAGCAGTGTCTTGTATCCATTCGCACCAGACTCATATGACTTATAGTGGACCCCAAGTTCTTATGGAGCTGAGGAAATGCATTCAAACACATGAGGTGACCAATAAGAGCTTGTTTATATTCTTTTATTGATATAATTCTACTAAGCCAATCAGTACACGAAAAACTTTGTGCTACTCAAAATTCAAGGTCAGACTGAGGTAGGCAAAATTTCTCAGAAAAAACTGAGAAAAAGCCCTATTAGAGCCCAACCAGTAATAAAAGAGAGTAGATGTAGTGTATTTGTGATAGCTTTCACATCACAGACAAAAGCTCTATGATGTTTCTCTATATGTGAATAAGTAATAGTCAGTTAGTTCTTCTTCCTTTCATAACTTTCTTGCCATTGATAGGAAAGATATTTTATGGCTTTTTAGGTTACTTGAAGTCAAGTTTTTGAATAAAGAGATTTGTAAACAAAAGGAATAGAGTAAAAGTGACTTTTGAAGTATATACTTCAAGTTGTTTTAAGGAAAGTATTAAGACTTTATTAGCAAAGAGATTAAAACTTCTTGTAACATCTTTTTTGTATATGGTCAGATGATCAGTGGAAAGAGTGTTATGATGTTATTGCTTATAGTTTTTTACCTTTTTGACATAAATAGATTGTTCATATATTTTTCTATTGTGTAAGAAATATAGTGATAATTAGCTATTGATTATTTTATCTAAGTTTCAGTCATATCACAATTGTTAATCATATGACTATGAAAAAAATCCTGAATTTGGTTTGACTTCTTTGACCTTTAACAATATCTAACTTAACTAAATTGTTATGTAAGTAAAAACATGTATAATATACTAATTTTCTAAATATTTAGTAACAAATTGATAGCAACAAAAAGAAAAAGCTGAAATAAAAAGAACAATAAATTTGATAAACTATATAGAAAATTCAGATCAGTTAAAACTAACAATATCATGGAATTAATAATCCCAAATAAATATAAACTCAATATATAAGAAAAACAATATTAAAGATCCACATATATAGAAATAACTAAATAGATCATATAAAAGATGAATTCAACAATCCAGAGACTCCAAAAAATAAAAATATATATAATTTCTTACAAAAAATAAAAAAAATCAATAATATAGATAATCAATTAGTAGATATCAATAATTGTATTAAAATACTTAAAAAATACCATAACAATCATTCAAATAACAATAACTATGAAGAAACTAGCCTCAGTAAATATCAAATGGAAGATATATAACAGGATCTATATAGAGGAGATTTATTTTCCCTAGAAATACAAAAACAATCTAATACTTCAATCAAGCAAGTATGAATCAACAACAATCGATTCAAAATAACATTTATCAAATGCATTAAGAATTGTAGCATGTTATGCAAAATCTAGATATATAATATAATAATAATATTACTTTCAATTAAGGGTAACAACAATTCTCTATGAGTCAAAAGATAATGATAAAAATAGTAATCACATATTAACTACTCCTAGAGATATAATGAAAGAATATAAATACTTTTTTTCCTAATATTTATCTTCTTAATAAACAATCTGACTCTTATTCTAATTACTACACCCAAAAGTAATCCAACAACTCTCACCAATAGTCATTTCATCAAAACTAGCTACACTTAAACAATATAATAAATCAAATATAGATAAATACAAACTCTTTTAGACTATTATCTCATTTAACTATCGAGGTCTGAATAAATATAACAAAAAGGAAATATGGATAGAAATATGGATACAAAACTAATGAAATATCATAATATTTGCAGAAACAAATATATTTAAAAAATCACATACTTGAAAATGGAAGAATATATTATATGATGAATATGTGACAACTTAACTGGATCCGAATAAGTATTGCAATTAAACAGAAACTAGCAGATCATATTATTAATATACAAATAATCAAATATCACATTCTCTATATTATCTTGTCTTTTCAAGGAAATGATACTGCAGAATTATTGGGGTCTACTTATCTATTAAACTAGGCAGAGAAAGAAAAATTATTTAAAAACAAATAATCAATTTAACCAAGTAGCACAACAGTAACAACTGGCATATAATCATTGTCAAGAATTTTAATACATACTTAATTCTTGTTTAAACAAACTCAACATAATCTATAAAATATATACAAAAATAAAAAACTGATTTTTTAGCTCCCTAAAAGAATACTGTTTCATTGATACTTTTAGATATATATTATAACTCTATAATATATAATTATATATAGTTTTTACAATACATAAATAGTAGAATTGATAGCATATAGATCAACTCAAAACTTATCTGAATCTCTATAGATATATATATATATTAAAACTAAAATAATATTTTTTCTATAGATTATAAAGTATAATCAATATTATCAAGACCTGATAAATAAAAACATCACATATATTTCTAAAAAGATTCAATAACAATACAAGATATAATTAGTCAAACACAAATACAGAGATATAGAAGCATTTTAAAAAAAACATGAAAGCATTTATAAAGTCCTAATAAGTTAATATTAATAATAAGACAATATTGACAGATAGCAACTGGAAGTCACTCAGAAAAGCAATCTTATTATATACAAATAGATATATCAGGAATATATAAAAAAAGTAGTATTAATAAAAAAAACCAATTCCTAAATTAAGATCTATTATATTTGTCAACTGATAAAACTAGGGAAAGAAGCAACCAAGCTCAAAAAGAATCCAAATAATTGAAACCAGCTAGAAACATAAACTCTATATCAAGCAGCCTTATAAATACTTTCAATTTTAGGACTAACTTATAATACAGAACTAGACAACTATATAAAATTATTGATAAACAGATCTGGATAGTCAAAATAGGCTTCAAAAAAGATATATACATATATAGATCTAATAAGATACACAATATTTCAAGACTATCAGAAAAAGATAATTAAGTACAAATAAGAAACATATTATTAGAACCATAATAAATAATCTAAAATATAGTATTATCCTCAACAAATTTTTTAAAGAAGACAACAATAAAAAGATATAATATTTAAACCTGAAGAAATCAAACAAATAATTAAAAACTATTTCAAACAATAGACTAAAGGTAAAAATATTATTAATCACAGAAGCATAATCTAGGAGCAAGAATACAGATCCATTCTTACCATAAAAGAAAAATTATATGCTAATACAATATGGAATATTAAAATAGAAGAAGTCAGGTATACTATATCAAGTATTAGTATCAAGTCAACACTAAAACCTTTCAATATCCCCTATATCATTTTTAAAAAATTGAAACCAGCTATGATAAGTAGTTTTATAAAATTTTATAATAAGATATTAAATAATAGAATATTTTTATGAAATAGAGAAAAAGAGTTATATAATTTAAATAAACACTCTTTTCACTGATTTTCTGACCACACACAAAAAAGACGTTCACAAGAAGTTTCCATACTTCTATGTTAATAAAGTCTTAACACTTTCTTTAAACCAACTTGAAAAAACTTCAAGAGTCATCACTACTTCCCTTTCTTCTTGTTAACACGCTTCTTCAAACAAAAACTTGACTGCTAGTGACCAGAAAGTCAAGTAATACCTTTCCTACCAAGGGCAAGAAAGTTTTGAAAGGAAGAAGAATTAATATGCCATTATCTCACTTCATAGAGAAACACTATAGAAGTATTGTTATGATGAGAAACAATTTTTTCACTCTCTTGTCATCTGTTACTTCTTATAATACTCATTCTTGATTTTTTCTAAAGAATTTTGTCTACCTCAATTTGATCCTGAATTTTGAGTAGCACAAAGTTTCTCACATCATGATTGGACAGATAGAGCTCACATTAGTAAAAGAAGTAAACAAGCTCCCATTGGTCACATTACGTGTCTAAATGCATTTCCTCAGCTCTATAAGAACCTGGGGTTCATTATAAGTCAATTGGTCTAAGTGTATGAGTAGATATAGGACAAGCAAATCTCTTACATCAGTGATATTTTAGAAAGAGAACTGTTGAAATAGAATTCACTGAATAGCCAATAAAGATCTCTTCCTCCTCTTTCTCTTCAACAGATGTACCAACATCTGGGATAGTATCTTTTTGAAGAGTTTTGATACTTCCACTCCCTCATCATATACTGACATACCTTTTGAATACAACCATTTTTCTTCAAATTTTTCTTTGGGATGACATGTTTCACCTAAGTATATATGTCAGGAGAAATTTAGGAGGATTGATGAATCTTTTTTCCTGGTGTATAAATTAGATTGATCCAAGTTATTCTTCTTAATAACAAACCATCCCATGGATCAGAGTGGTTAAAATTTTACAACATGGAGATACTGAAAGCAGCTGAAAAACAGGCAATATGTTCTTGATTGATGAAGCCCTCAAAGAATAATCAGCTTACAAAATCAAAGTGGTAGTAGTAGCATAAAATTTTAACTCTCATAGACAACTCTAGAAATGTTTTATTAGTAATTATTTCTTGTATTTGCATTTTACCTTGACTTGAAACTTTAATAAAACAAGGTTGAGTCACTATTTCAAAAAAAAAAGAGAAAAAAAGTCATATATTTAATACCAAAACCAAAAGATTGATAGTAAAATATCAATATTACATATTTAATAATACTTCCAGAAACCATTAAAAGATTTTTATCTAAAATAAAACTTTTTCTGCTTATCCTCTGACCACACACAAAAAAGATGTTTGCAAGAAGTTTTTATACTTTTTTACTAATAAAGTCTTAATATTTTCTTTAAAATAACTTGAAGTATAGCTTTAAGAATTATTTTTACTCTTTTTCCTTTTGTTTACAAATCTCTTTACTCAAAAACTTGACTTCTAATGATCAAGAAAAGTCAAGTAATACCTTTAATACCAATAGCAAGAAAGTTCTCAAAGGAAGAAGAACTAACCGTGAAATTCTTGAAGATCTATCTAATCTTTGAAGTAAGAGGTATATAGAGATTTTTGATGATAAAAGTGCTTATTTTTTCCTTCCAGTCACTTGTGAGCCTCTTAGAACTATCACTTTTATAGTTTTCTAGGAAATTTTATCTATCTCAGTTTGACCCTGAATTTTGGATAGCATAAATTCTTACCAAAGGTGATTGGCGGACATGAAACATGTTAGTTTTTGAAATATAAACAAGCTTCTATTGGTCACATCCATGTGTTCTAATAATGTCATTAGTGATTGGAAAGAAGGTTCTGAAAATGTTTGCTCCTCAAAAGTTCAAGTCCTTTAATGAAAACTTCCATAATACCAAAAAACCAAGTAATGGGTAATGTGGATTGCAAACTCCGATCTCGTACCTAAGTTCCTCAAGTAGTGACAAAGCTTTAATGGAAAAAAGCTAAGGTCTAAATGTTTTTTTTGAGATATCCCAATCTTGTGCTCACTTAAATGAAAGACCAGTTGGTTGACTCATCCAATGCTATAGGTGATAGAAAAGAAGATTTCTTCTAAAGTTCAAGTGAAGCAAGAAGACTATTTCAATTAAGCAAATTCCTTTTGAGAAGAGGTTGTTTTTTATTTTTGAATTTTTTTGATGAGTCTTAAATTGTTCCCTTTCTCTTTTTTAACTTAGCAATTTATTGGTATTTGGGCAATCAATAGTGATAAACTATTAGCAATGATTCTGGTAGATAGAGATTATTATCAATCTATTAAAGAAGTGTAATATTGTTCCTAAAATCTGACTTAGAGTACTTTTGTATGAAGACAAGTTAATCACTTTGTGAAAGTCTGTAAAATATTATAAATTTATTTCAATTTTTTAATAAAGACAAGCCATTGTAGCATGATTGCGGGTTAAAAAAAAAAAGATTTTTATCTAAAATAATAACAAATAGAATTGTAAAAATATACATAAAATATACTATACTTTTAGAATAACTGGATAGTTTTGACAAGTCATAGTACTAGAGAACCTATTACTATCATTAATAGCATTCTGAAGAATATTTGAGAATCAAAAAAGTCCTATACATATTTTTATAAGATATAAGTAAAACCTATAACACAATCAGTATCCAAAGACTTAAACTAATATTGGAGCAGATCAAGATCCCAAAACAGATACAAAATATAATAGAAGTATACTTTACAAATAAATAAAATATAATCATTATATACTTTAAAAACATAGAGCTATATATAGTTTAAGAGGGAATAGATCAAGAGAATGTAATCATATCTATTCTTTAGAAAATTTATTATAATTTTCTAATTAGTAGAATTAGCAAAATGCAAGAATACTTGCTCTGCTCTTCCAAAAATCCAATCAACACAATATCAAAAGCAGAAAAAATAAACACCTTCATTATAGTGTACATAGATAATACAACATTCATTATACAGAGCAAAGAAAATATAGAACTCATAATCACAATCAGTAACTCTTTTTACTATTATAGTGAATCAATCAAAATATGAACTATCTATTATCAATAATTAGAAGAAACCTACCCTTTTTCAAAACTTTTTTATTCAACCAGTATGTAATGACAATATTATCAGAGTTCTAGAGATTTGGTATGAAGAAACAGAAGAGAAATGCTACCAATAATATTATATTAAGAAAAATATCAACAATATATATTGAACTTTAGCAAGCAAACAATTTACTATCAAAATGTATAGATATATAATTAACCATTTTCTATTCCCTCAAATCAAATATTTATTATATAATAATATCTTGTCAAAAGAAAAAATAGTTAAAATAAATATTAAAATAAGAATCAATATTAAAAGAAGAGTCAAATTATTATTCGCATATTACAATATGATATTTTACCTCTTTATATTATACAACATTATAGAACTAAACATCAAACAATAATAAAAATTTGTTTGTGACTTTTAAGCTTTATATACAGTAAAAAATATAACTGAATTAATCACTAGACTCAGAATCCAAAAGCTACAATACAATGCTTGGCAGAAAACCAGTATCATAAAAAAATATTCAAAGATCCATTTTTTTTTTAAGCTGGCAAAGTCATGCCTGTAGTTTTTATTTAATCATTAATACCTTCTTATATACACAAATTCAATTGTAAGAAAATACATTTATGATAGGAAAAAAACTATAGACTCAGTATAATTCGAACCCTGCGACCTGCTGCAGTTCACCCAGGTGGGTGAATATTAGTATGTCATGACTCCGCTAACACTAATATTTACAGAAAATAAAGAGTTAATTGAGAAATTATTTTGTATGATGTTTTTCATGTTATGGTTTATTAAATCTATTCATAACTGTGTGGCAGTGTTAGGTACTTTGTTGTTTAGTAACCTTTCTCCATTCTTTTGACATTTGTTGATGCCGCTTGTTGATCTTTTCTTTATCTTTTTTGTTATTCTCTATGTTTTTTCCCACTCTACTACCAATTCGCATCTTAGCTTTCAGACTCTCTTCTTTTTCTTCCAAAAAAGTGCTGTGGCTGACTTAATTGCTATTTTTGCTGATTCAATATTTCCTGTGATTTCCTCTGCTACTTTCATTATATTGTGACTAATAACCCCTCTGATGATATCTGTCCAATCCACTACCTGATCCCGTTTTATCTGATCTGCTGGTGTTTTTGGGAGGAGTGCCCAGTTTTATTTGTTCAGCATGGGTTCTGTTTGTTTGTGACTATTCATTCTGGCTACACATTCTTGTGTGAGAAATGTGGTGTATTTTTTTACTAGTCTTGTCTTGTTGGATCCACATATGAAGGGGTGCAAATCTTTCTCTTCCTGCTTCCTGCAAATTGTACAGATAGGGCTTTTGTATAGATGCGGTTTTCTTTTATACAGGTTGCCCATTGTAGGATGCTTGTTGAACTATGTCTTGAAACAGAATGTCCTGTCATTATGGTCCTTGGTGTCTGTTTGCGTTGTTGTAATTTTGGATGATGTGATTGTTTGTATAGTCATGTTTCAATCGATCTCCTTGGCTTTGGATCTATTTACCAATCTTGTGTGCATCTCCACTTACTTGCCCATTTCATCTTGAGCAAGGTCTTCCTAACTATTCTAAAGGGAAGGTCTATGAAGGATTGGTCCCATCTGAGTGTTGCCATGTCACTCATAGTGTTTAACTTTTGGATTTTGACTATATCTTTATAATTGTCTGCTAATATTGTTGCAGCGAATTTATCTGTGCGTTCATTTCCATGGATTCCAGAGTGGCCCTTGATCTTGATCCAGGTGACTTGTATGTTTTGTGTAGTTATAACTTCACAGATTGCATTTACCAGGCTACTGTTTGGGCATTCTTGTTTCCCTTTGTTCTTATGTGTCCTTTGAAGTGTCTTCTTTATCACATTAATTACTGCTCGACTATCTATTAGGATGTTCACTTTCTTGTATGTACTCATTGTACAGATTGCTATTAATATTGCTATAAGCTCTGCTCTCGTAGAAGATGGAGTGTCTTGTATTTCAGCTTGGAATGTTGCAACTTCTATGGCTTCCTTTGTTATAGCTACCCAGCCTATCCCTATCCTGCTGTCCCTGTAGCATCTTGAAAATAAGCCGTCAGTATATATCTGTAGGTTGTCATGTAAGGTCAGTTCTTGCACTATTTGTTGGAATTTAAGAAGTGTCCTAGAAGGACCTTTCAATCTCTTCTGGATTAAGACTTTTATGTTTGATATCAGATCGAGATTTATGGTTGAGGTTGTATTAGGAAGCTATATATTGATTTCTCTTAGGCATACTCTATGCCCTATAAAGAGGATTATAGTCTGTTGATATAGGGTTTCTTCATATTGGTTTCTTGTTGGCTGGAAAGGCACCCTTTTGTACTTTTTTGAACATTTATGTTGACAGACCTTGTCATAAGTTGGGACATTATGCATTGTTGTTGGTCTTTATAACCTTTCTTAAGTTCTGGGTTGTTGAAGGGGTAGCCTTTACACTTGAATATTGGAGATGTCTGTTCTTCCTGGATCATATAGTTAACTATTATATGTTGATTGTCTCTGAGTTTCTTCTTCTTTGTTATTATTGTTGTCCTATTCTTTTTTGTTGCTAGCCACTTTATTATCTATGGTCATTGGGTGGGTAGCACTGATGTGTTGGTCCAAAATTTGTTCATTACGGGTGAACTGATGTTGTCATTGTTAATAAATACTATTCTTTTCTGCTCCTCTATTCTTGTTGCTGCCTTACCAACTGTTATATTGTTCAGTTCCTTGAACCAGAGAGATGTTCTGCCTTGTTTTCCTTATCTGGCTCTTACCTGTTGCCATGATAAGATTCTTGTTTAATCATTGTTGAGTAGTTGATTATAAAAGAGGATTTCTCTATGTCTGAGGGAATCTCTATATTTGTCATACCATTCCTTAGATACCATTTTCTTGATTGCTTTACCTTTCTTCCTGACTGGTTTTCTGAACCATGTGTGTTCTACTGAAGCAAGTGTGATGCCTTGCAGTTTGAGCATGTTGAGGATCTCATTCGTCAGGCTTCTTTTTCTTTTAGTCCAGAAGAGCTGTCTGTCCATAAGGATTGATATATTAGACCAGTATTTGTTTTGAAGGTATTGTAGTCTTAACTATGTTTTATGCCACTTAAATTTTAACTGTTCAATCTATTGTAGAGATTCTTTCCATATATGAGGATTTGCCTGTCCCATAATTTGAATAGTTTATAACCAAAGTCTATGTGGATGATACTGTTTGGGGTTGTTGCTGATAGTCCTGCCTTGTGTTTAAAGACTTTGTTGATTTTGCTACTTATTTTATCACATTCTTTTTCTGAGAAGACTAGGTCATTCAATAAATATTCTATTGCTGAGTAAAGAGCATGGTTGATGATGTAACAGGTCTGTTTGTCAGTTATCTTCTTTCATGCTAACAATCTTGTGATGGTGTCTACTTTGCCCATAGGCTTAATTTGTAATTTTATTAATCGAAACTGTTTGATTATTACAAATGAGTAGTTATACATATATGTTATAGTAAACCTATTATACATGAATAGCTGTATATATATTTAACTAATACTATGTATCAACACTACCAGTTCAATTACAAACTGGAAGTCTGCGCAATTCCATCTTAATTATTCTTAGAACAATTTTTATTAAGAGTATTCTAGTTATCAGGCTGTCAAATTCAGTATTTTGGATCCCAGTTTTCAATCCTTCAGAGTGGTCCACAGATTTATCCTCCCACCAAGAACTCCCGATAGTCAAGTCTGAGAAAACTGACACAGCCATATACATGAGGATAAGTCCTAAGAGGCATGCTACTGGTTTAAGGATCTACTCTTCTTATTATCATTTTTATTGATAATGTGATTGTGTCAATGGTAATCCTATTCGATTTCGGATCACAACCTGATCACAACATGATCACAATCTATATATAGACCAGATGCTATATTAGAAATATCAGTTAATTTACGGTTATACCAATGGATAGATTTTTTTCCTTATCGAGTTGGTCTTGTGTCTTATTGGTAGAATCGAACCCAAATCTTGTGATCATTGATCTTTTATGGAATGCTAATTACTGCATTATTGGTCTATTGGTCCATGTTTATTGCTATACTTGGATTATTAGATCATTATAATGAGATAGATGAGATCTTTGTGCCACTTGTGACTTATTTTCACTTGGCTCTCATGTGGTATTGAACTCTGGATCTAGTGATTGCGATCTGGGAGCACTACCACTGTGCTATGGACTCACAGGTCTAAATATCCAAAGATCTATAAAATAAGATTTAACTTTATTCTAGATGAACTAAGAGCAATACAGAAAGGAAATATACAACTATAGACAATATAGACAAACTATTTGTTATATCTAGGCAGGCATTTAGAATTTCTTTTAAATAAAACTTGGATGTACTAGCAATGACAATAATTCAAAAAGTATAAGAAACATTGATTGATGCAAATTCTTAATAACTTTCAAATAAAGACAATTCAAGAGTATCAGATCAATTGCTTAAAAAAATATCAATAAAAAAAAGAAACCAGAATAGTATAAATACATTTAAGCAAGAGTGAAAAAAACACTCATGCAAGGCTCAATTGAAGCAAGACCAAATTTACTTATACAAATCTATTCAAGAATCTAGAAACTAGACACAAAGAGTATTTCTTTTTTAAAAAAGTAAACCAGGTCATAACCAGTCAAAAGGTCAATCATAATAAAAAAAATATCAAACTTAAATATTTCAATATTACAAATGAATCACTAGTAGAACCATGTAAAGAATGTTAGCTTGTTACTCAAATGGATCAAAGAGAACTTAACTGCTGTATCAAAACATCAGCACTATTACTAATTATAATATCTATTATCAAGATTATCAAGTCTAATTAAGGAAAAAATAATACTTTCAAAAACAGATTACAATTATTTCCCTATAGCTGGAACAAGTGATGCTAACAACCTAATATCAAATTAGACTTAATAATAGTTACATACAAAATTTCAAATATAAAAATACTTAAACAAATTTAAAAGCTCAGAAAAATTTATATAAAAATATATTAACAATATTCAAGAAATTAGAACCAGAGCAATGAATCTCAGTATATGTAAATGGAGGTTATAAAAGAGACAAAAAAGAAAGGATAGAAATAAGAATCATATTTTTTTTTCAAAACAATATGCAACTAGAGCTTATCTTAATATTCATCAAATAGGTATTAGTATACAAATCAGAAATAATAATGACTATTATAGTATGCATCATAGCTGACAAAAAAAAAACTATAAACATTCATACAGACTTATAAAACCTCCATTTTCAAAACTATCACAAATTTATAAATAATTAGAAAACAGGCAAATACTAAGAAAAATAAATGCTACTCAACTCCTGAAAAGTAACAAATACTCTTTAACAGAAAATAGTTTGGCACAAAACATCCAAAAAAAACAAAGGCCCTTTTTATAAAAAAGTAAATAAATTGATATATATAGTAGTACCAAATAGAGACAATAAAGATATAAATATAATTTTTGATTTTTTTTTTTAACCCACAGTCAGGTCAGCATGGTGTGTCTTTATTGTATATATGCTAGGTATTTACAAATTGTTGTAACTTTTATATACTGACTCAAAAAGCTATTTCTCTAAATGCAACCTAGGAAATAATATTTTGCTTCTTTACTAATTTGAATAATTCCTCTAATTAATAAAATCATTGCCTACAGGTCATTACTATAGATTATTCTAAGTTCTATCTGTAGTTAAAAACCAAGCCACTTTATTCTGTGACAAACCCAATCCTTAATAATCACCGTATACTTCTTTCCTTCTATTTCTTTGATGTTCTCCAGGTTCGAATCCTCTGGAGGTAATGGCAATTCTTTTTGAATCTGTTCGGCCTATTCATCAAGTCTGAGCTTGGACCTCTTGTTTCTTTTGTTCTCTTTTGTAATATTTTGCTTCTTTTCATATTCTATAACTTTGATACAACAAGTATTCCAGATCTCTTTTTTAAAATTTGCTCTCATCTTTTGATAGAGTTTGCCAA
Organism: Acaulospora colombiana; assembly: GCA_910592055.1. Classification (NCBI taxonomy): domain Eukaryota; kingdom Fungi; phylum Glomeromycota; class Glomeromycetes; order Diversisporales; family Acaulosporaceae; genus Acaulospora; species Acaulospora colombiana. Next base: position 9,382 of record CAJVPT010000808.1, on the reverse strand, counting down.
TTATATCCTGTGTGTTTGTTGGTAGGATCTTAAGCTGCTCTTTGAGATACTTCTTAAAGGAGGTGATCTTTCTTTCTTCCATATATCCATAGATGGTATTGATAAGGCCCCTGTCATATTCTTGAATCTCTTCTAACTATTTGTCTATCCAGTCACTTATTTTAGATTAAACTTTTTTCTTATATTTAATTTCTTTATCAATGAGTTTATTGATTTTTTCATTTGCTTTTTGTCATAAGTTTTTCTGAGTTTTCCTAGTGGCTGAACATTCAAAAAGATATTCTAGTGTCTCTTTTTGAAATTCTCATACTGGACAAGTGGTTGTGATATACACATCTGGTTTCCTCTTTTTAAGTATCTATAGAACTGGAAGTTTATTGTGAGTTAAATTAGTTAGGAAGCTTTTGTCTTTATTGGTTTTGAAAGAGGTATCAAAGATATTGATTGGATTGAACTGGTTCCAAAAGATTGGCTAGTCTATAATTTTATTATTTTGGATTCAAAGATTCTAGATTCATTTTTGTATTGTTTAGTCTAGTCCAATTTTTTTCTTATTGAACATTTTAATAAAATCTCTGATACTAATTTCTATTGTATATTCTTCCCATACTGCTATTGTGAGAACTCTTCTTAGTTCTAATAGCTGATAACAAATTATTGGGTTCTTCTGTCTGGCCTGTTTGGCAAGTAAGTCTATTTGATTATTAAATCTGTTGATTCTGTAGACTTTGACCTTTAGAATTTCCAGATTCAGGTCTTTCTTCTTTACTAGATCCTTGATCTTATTTCAAAGTGACCAGTTAATGATCTTTGTTCATTTTCTTGTAGATATCTCTATTTATGAGCAGATGGATTTCCATACTTTGACTGCAGTATTGCAGTCAATGTAAATTGTAACTGTTGTATTTCGGGGGCTGTATATAGTGCAATGAGAATAGCTAGTATTTCAACCCTGATTGCTAATAACTATGTAAATGCTCCTACTGAGAACTGTTTAACTATTTTGTCTTTCTCTATCATTATTCAAGCTAAACCCATTTCAGATTTACCATTTGTTATCTCTTTTTTATAAGAGCCATCTGTATAGAATGTAAGCTAATCAGTCATATTCCTTTTATTATATCTCAATATACTCTTAAGTTTATCTTTGTATTCTTCTATTTGTATGACTTTTTTTATTAGTGTAATATTCCAGTCTTCTACTTGAATTTCTACTTCGACTGGTTCGAAAGTTGATAGAGTCACTGTTTGCTGAAATGCATTTGTCTATCAGTCTGTAGGGTTTCCTGGCAGAAGGATCTGTTTCCTTTTTTTTAGATTATTATGTCGATTAAGTTGTTGGAGAAGGTGGATCTGTGATAGGACTATTTCTAATGACTGCTCTGTGCTGTCTGGTTGAAGATAAGTATTATTACTAGTAGAATCATATACTAGCTGATATGGTGTGAAATAGGTTTTGTTGTTTATAGATACTGTTTTTCCTTATGTATCTGTTGAAGTATTAGTCAAAACTGTCCAGTAAATCTTTTTTCTATTTAGATTTGTTGGGAATGTCTCAGTTTTCATATTGTAAACTGTCTATTTAAGCCTATGTAGATAGTTTTATAGGAGATCTTGATTTATTATTATTTTTTCCTTTATTTTTTTGTACCAGGAGAGAACCAGTCTCTTGCATTTGCTATAAAGGATTTGAACTGCTTTCCATTTCTTAAGTGTCATTGTGGTAATATTGATGAGCTGATCTAGAAACATTATCTTGTATTTTTATAGTGATAAAATGGCTTTTCCATATTTTCTATCCTTTTGCAATATAGATTTAATTAATAAGATATCTCTTTGATAATTAAATATATTTTTCCATCTTCAACTTTGAAAAGTGACTTGTATACTTTTTGTCAGAACCAGTGTTATAGCTGCCAGGTTTCCTTTCATCAGCTTATAAGAATTGATAGGATTGCTTAGGATATTACCTGGCTCCCAGTATTTGATTTGACTTTGTTTCAGTTCGATTATAGTAGCAATATCAGAGGTCTCATTATTGTTAAGCTAACAGAAAAATACAGATATATAACTTTCTAGCTGTATCTCCCAGATCTTTTGAGGCCATATATTATTTTGTTGTGAATACAACTATTTGAGATCATTTCACAGACTAGGACCTTTTTTTTGAATACTTTTCTAAACATGGCTGTGAGATCCTTACATGTTTTTTCACTCAGATGCATGTATTGTATTCTGTATTCTATTCTTGAAATCAGGATCCTATTAATAACATATCGGACATGTTTTTTTGATAACTTCTTCTTGATTATTGCCTAGACTACTGTCCTGATCTCTGATTTTATAAGACTGATAGTGTTCTCATTTTTTTGTCTTAGTCCTAACTAATAATGAGTCCCTAAAGTATTTAGCATATAAAATTTTGCAGATCACTTATGTTCTTTTTTGAGGGACAAAATTCATGGCTCTTCACTTTAATAAGTACAAAAGTCAGGAAATATTATAAATCAATGATTTAGATAATAGAGAATAATTGTGTATAGTTTTTTTATAGTTATTAATTTAAAATTTTTAATGTTTCCTAGTGAGAAACATTTGACTTATGTCCCTGCCTCCCTTTTTAGGGACCCATCTTTAGTTCTAACCAAATATCAAGAAATCTAGCCTGATCCTCCTTATTGATTTTATGGACTATAGTATTCTCTGTTCCAGCCTGAACAGTTTTGAAGACTTGTGGATTTCAGTTAATAGTAAGAAGGAATGACTTCTCTACATTGATCTGAGAGTTATTTGCTATATAGATAAACATAATTCTTGATATTTGTCTCAAATATCACTACCTGCAATCTTATTTTAATGATAACATAGAAATACTTAGAACATTCGTGAGACCATTAAACAAATTTGACAAGTATAACTTACAATTGACTAGAATTACTTTAATAGAAATACAGGTATCAATAAATAGAATCAGGAAGAGATAGACTAGAAATCCAACTTTAAAATTATTATTTTATAATATTTATCAATATATAAATAGATGAGTGGAATACTTAATAATATATTTTTTCAATTAAACTATGGAAAAAAGAGTTCTCAACAATGGATAAACTACAAAAGAGACATTTCAATATATAAGAAACAAATAAATATCATAGATGCAATAATATAGAAGACAAAGATTATTTCTTTATTTGGTCACAATACAAAATCAATATTTATGAAGAAATAAATAAAAATATATATAGAGAACTGCACTATAGAAAAAATAGAAAATCCCTTTAAATCATGAATAGCAAAATTAAGCTTAACATAAAAAACTTGAACACATTTATTTTTAGAGAAGAAATTAGTAAGGCTTTAAATAATCTGATCTTAGAGATGATAGAATATAACATGCTTATCAACATATTTAAAAATATTATATAATATATAAAATTTCTAATTTTCAACATATGGATCAACAAATATAGAAAAATATCACAATAAAAAAAAGATAAGGAAATCAATATAATCTCTATAAAGAGAAAAGAAAAGTTAAATAACAAATATTAAAAAAAAGAGAATATTAAACAGACTATAACTAGAGGAACTTAGGTAAGAGATGGAAGTTTGCAATTCACATTACCCATTACTTGGTCTTTTGGTATCATGGAAGTTTTTATTGAGGAACTTGAGCTTTTTGGGGATAGCTATTTCCAGAACCTTTTTTCTAATCACCAATAATGTCATCAGAACATATGAATATGATCAATAGAAGCTTGTTTGCATTTCAAAAACTAATGTGTTTAATATTAGCCAATCATCTTTGGTGAGGATTTGTGCTACTAAAAATTTAGGATCAAACTGAGGTAGGCCAAATTCTCCAGAAAACCATGAAAGCGATAGCTCTAAGAGACCCACAAGTGACTGGAAGGGGAAAAATAAGTCCTTTTGCCATCAAAAACCTCTATATACCTCTCACTTCAAAGGTTAAATAGGCCTTCAGATACTTCACAGTCAGTTCTTCTTCCTTTGAAAACTTTCTTGCTGTTGATATCAAAGGTGTTACTTGACTTTTCTTGATTATTAGAAGTCAAGTTTTTGAGTAAAGAGATTTGTAAACAAAAGGAAAAGGGTAAAGGCAACTTTGGAAGTCATACTTCAAGTTGTTTTAATAAAAGTATTAAGACTTTATTAGCAAAGAAGTATAGAAACTTCTTGTGAACATCTTTTTTATGTGTAATCAGAAGATCAGTGAAAAGAGTTTAATATATTATATATACTATATATACTATATATTTTTTATATTATAACTTTATTTTTTTTATAATACTAATTTAATTAATTTATTTGTTATAATTTTATAGCAACATTATAAAAATTACAATTTATATTGAATTTAGATATACTATCTATCTATTTGTAAAAATTTTTTTTAATAAGTAAACCAGGTCTATATTATTAATTGTAGTATAGTATATATTACTTGAATTAATAAAATCATTTATTAACTCTTTTTTTTATATATCTTCTATACTATACTATCAAAAAGCTAATTACCTAGGCTTCATTAACACTAGTTTTGAAAATGTAAAAGAAATCATATATTTTTTTCAATATATTACTTATTGTATTTATTATATTAACAAGTGGTAACAAAGTTTTAATGGAAAAAAGTCGAGGTCTAAATGCTTTTCTTGAAATATCCCAATCTGGTGCTCATTTAAATGAAAGATCAGTTGGATTGACTTGTCTGATACTATAGGTGGTAAAAAAGAAGAATTCTTCTAAGGTTCAAGTGAAGCAAGAAAACTATTTCAATCAGATAGATCCCTTTTGAGAAAAGGTTATTTTTGTTTTTGGATTTTTTTTAGTGAGTCTTGAATTGTCCCCTTTTCCCAATCATTCTTCCCCTTTCCCCATTTTAACTTAAAAATTCATTAGTTTTCAGGCAATCGACAGTAACAAACTGTTGGCAATGATCTTGATATATAGAGATTATTACCAATCTATTAGGGGAGTGAAATATTGTCTTCAAATCTGACTTAGAGTATTTTTGTATGATGATGAGTTAGTCACTTTGTGAAAGTCTGTAAAATATTATAAATTCATTTTCAATTTTTCAATAAAGACATGCCATTGTGTCATGATTGCGGGTTAAAAAAAAAAAAAAGTATATATAGTATATTAATATATATAAAAAAAAAAAAAAGAAATAAAGTAAATTTAAAAAAAAAAACAAACTTTATACAATAGTTAAAACTTGATCAAATATATGTTTTAAGTTTTACTTAAATATTATAATACAAGAATAATCTAATAGAAAAGATATTGTATATCTTTTTATAATATATTTTATAATTATGTAACCTATTTCTATATTTATAATTGATTTATCATAAACTTTAATAATATTTATCCAAATATGTAATAAATGGAGTGTCAAATTATTTTCAAAGTTATATCTAAAGTTAGATTGATAAATAAGACTAAATTGATTATAAATTCAAATTTAGCAATATATAAACACAAGTAAAAAAATATATAATAATAATAAAATAAAGTAATAATAAAATAAAAATAAACTTGTTAATTTTTTATTAAAGCATGTTTGCTATTAATAAAATAAATTTATTTGATTTGGAAAAATCAGTAAAAAAAAGTATACTTGCTATTAATAAAATAAATTTATTTAATTTAAAAAATCAATAAAAAAAAGTATGTTTGCTATTAATAAATATAAATTTATTTGATGTAAAAAATCAATAAAAAATTAAAATTTTCATAGCAAACATAAAAATAGAATACAGATTTTGTAAATACAATATGAGCATAATAGATTATATAATAAATTATTATTTATAATGCTTTAATTATGGACTTGGAGTAAATTTTAAATTGTATAATTATGTTTATTCATCGCATGTGAAGAATCCAAAGATAATTGCTGGATCACGAGGCGAATATTCTCTCCTGATATTTATCCTTAACATTACGCAACATATACGGTACTTCAAATTATTCTTTGATTTCACCCTTCTCTGGATCATCAACTAATTTTCTACCAATATCAAAATTTTCACTTATGTAGCCCACGTGCAAAAGTCTTGCCCACAGGATTGCCAAAAACAAGAATAGCCATTGGCAAATCAAGTTTGCTGCCCGAACTTGACACGTAGATTTCACGATTTCGCTGCCGTATGCATAACTGGACGGACAAAAGAATGGCATTTCACCAAGTTCATCCCAAGTGAAGTGAGTATAGAGCACTTGTTAAGAAAAAAAACTTATAAATCGCTAGAAAAAAAACAAGATAGCTTATAACACGACACTATAATTGACAATAAGCTTACATGCGTAAACCGTCCATGACAAGAGAAGCCACCTTGATTTTTAACCAATATTAATGTCCGAAAATTTTCGCATAATGCGTTAAAGAGACAGACATCAAATAAAACTTACATCAAGGTTTGTTGTAAAAAATTATGTGATATTAGGAATTGCTTGCAGCAACATTTTTTTATCAAAAGGAAAATCACTAGCACTGTAAAAGAATGAGTATCGAGCATTGGCCAAGAATCATCAGGATGCAAACTCACCTGGGCCAAAATATGCAATTATCAAATAGCTATTTGTAAAAAATCCAAGATCTACTTTAATATTAATACGATGCTGTTTTAGGGTGGACTGTGTTATTGCGTACACCATACTGAGACTTACATTATTTCAACAGGAATTTGCAAGGTGAGTTTGCCATCCACTTTTAAGAAAAATACAATTTTAAGAGTCTCTACGATGAAAAAGTTAGATCTCATGTAACAGTTATAAGGCAGTACAAAAGAAATTGACTAAATACCCAAGATGGGACATCCAAAAAATAACAATATCAATGATACCGTTAATATTATTCCTAAAGATAATTTGAAAAAACTCTCACAAAACATAAGGCTGACAGACATATTATTAAACGGAAGCTGACACATACGAGAAAAATGTGTTCTAGATATTTCGTGTAACGATACTTTGTCAAGTTTTTTTAAATAGCTTCGATAGTTGTAATTAAGGCTTAGTTGAGAACCACGTAATAATATCAATTAAGCCCGATTTAAGGCTTGAAATTTTGTGGTTCTACTAGATACATCCTGATGCAGACTAATATAAGCCTCTTGACGATAAAAATGTGCACGTAACTTCAGATATAATTTGTGACTGCGCACGAATATTTCGGTTCGATAAAACCTTATACACATTTTAAATCTGATATCTTTTTTCAAAACCATATTAGATACAATATCATATTTACAAATTAAAATTAAAACGATAAAGAAATAATTTTTAATATAAAGAGTAAATTTAAAGAAGATAAACCAGTATTATTTGACTTTTATATTATACTTATTTCAAATAAACACTTTTTAAATACCGCATACGATATACAGTATGGGACGTTCAAAATCGGAAAAGTATAAATAGTATTTAATTAGTTATATCGATATATAAACTTAATTAAAATTTATTGAAATATTATAAAAATTAAATATTATTTATAAGAACAAAAGAATAAAAAATATATTATTTTTTAAACAGATATTTAGGGAAAAAATTTTTTTTTTAAGTTCAAATTTTAATCTAAATAAGTAAATTTTGATAAACTTAAAATAGCATTTATATATAACTTTATCAAAATTCAATATATTATTTTTTAAAATAAAGGAATAAAAAATATATAATTTTTAGAAAAATTAATTATAAATAATTTTATTAATTTTATACCTGGAAATAATTTTTTAATATTAAATTATAATAAATTTATATATATTGTATATTTGTTATAACTAATTTTAAATTTAAATTTTTTATAAATATAGTTTTTTTTAAAAAAATAATAATTTAAAATATTTATAAGTTTTATATAATTTTTTTTTTAATTTATAATAATATTATAATAGTGTGTCTTTATTGAGAAATTAAAATAAAATCTATAATAAATTGTACTTTTCACAAAGTAACTGACTTGTTTTTATATATAAGTACTCTAAATCAAATTTTGAAAACAATATTATACTCTTATAACAGATTAGTTATAATCTTTATCTACCAAAATTATTGCTAACAGTTTGTTACTATTAATTAATCTAAAAATCAATGAATTGCTAAATTAAAATAGAAAAAAGGAAAAATTGATTAGAAAAGAAAGCAATTTAAAACTTATCAAAAAAGTTCAAAAATAAAAACAATCTTCTTTTAAAAAATATTTACCTAATTAAAGTAGTCTTATTGCTTCACTTTAACCTTAGAAAAAATATTTTTTTTTATTATCTGTGATATAAAATAAATTAAATAAACCAAACCTTTATTTAAGTACAGCAGATTAAAATATCTCATGAAAAACATTTGTATCTTAGCTTTTATCTATTAAAGCTTTATTATTACATAAAGAACATGAGTAATAAATGAGAGTCTATAATTCAAATTATTAATTATTTAATTATTTATTTTATAGATATCTTTATTAAGAAACTTGAACTTTTTGAATAAACATTATGAAATATTTTTTTAATTATCAATAATATTATTAAAATATATGAATGTAATTAATAAAAGCTTATTTATATTCTAAAAACTAACATATTTTAAATTAATCAATCACTTTTAATAAAAATTTATATTATCTAAAATTTAGGATCAAACTAAAATAAATAAAAATTTTTAAAAAACTATAAAAATAAAAATTTTAAGAGGATTAAAACAATTTTTTTTTAAAAAATAAATCTTTTGATTATAACAAATCTCTATAAACCTTTAATTTCAAAGATTAAAAGTTTTCAGATACTTTATAATTAGTTTTTTTTTTTTTAAAAACTTTTTTACTATTGATATCAAAGGTACTATTTGACTTTTCTTGATTATTAGAAGTCAATTTTTTGGATAAAGAGGTTTATAAACAAAAAGAAAAAAGTAAAAATAACTTTTGAAATTATACTTCAAGTTTTTTAAAAAAATATTAAAACTTTATTAGCAAGGAAATATAAAAATTTCTTGAAAACATCTTTTTTTATATAATCAAAGGATTAGTAAAAAGAGTTTTTGATTTTATATAATTTTATTTTATAAGTATTCAAAAATATATTTTTAAAATTTTATTTAATTTTGTTTATTATTTATAAAATTATAAATAATTATTATATTTTAGTTTTCAATATCTTATATTGTATTATTAATTGATATTAAGATATTAAAATATTAAAAAAATAATAAATTAATAAATTTTATTTAATTAAAATAATAAAAGTATAGTTAATGATAAGAAAATCAAATTTGATAAACTCTTTTCGCTAATCCTCTATCCACACACAAAAAAGATGTTCGCAAGAAATTTTTTATTTCTTTGCTAATAAAG
>CAJVPT010000807.1:0-25652 GCA_910592055.1 Acaulospora colombiana | reverse complement strand
TCCGGATGGTGGACGCAATAACTACACATCGCAGAATAGCGGCCACAACTTTTCTAAGCGTCGACCAAATGATCTCTTTGATTAAAAAAGCTTGCCTTTCATTTACAATGGTGTAATGTCGTTAGTTATTATTGAAATGTTGCAGGTTAGTAGAATGAAATTAATGGGTGCAAATAGTCGATTCATTGCGATTTCCGCAACAGTGTTCAACATTGATGACGTCGCGTCATGGATCAGTATGGACTTTCGAGACTTGCCATCTAGAAATGGTTCGAGCATTTTTGTCTTCTTTAAAGGAAAGAAAACTGGAAAACGAAAAAACCATCTGTAATCTCTTTGTCGCATTATACGTAAAGAACTTCCACATAGAAATAAGGCCAGAGTTTTACAATTTGGGGAAGAGTATAGACCGGTGCGACTCTCTCACCAAGTGTTGGGATATGCATCGGACGGGAATGCATTCAAATTTGACAAATCATTAAATGACAAGCAAGTATCGTTACCATTCAGGAACTGTTGCGAATAACGTGTGTACACCTAAGATAACGAGTTTTACACTGTAGGCTTTTTGATGTGATCCAACGATACTCCTCTGGGAAGCCTACGATGGTGGTGGGTAAAAGTTTTCCAGCATTCGATTAGCTAATGTGATTGACCGGTTACGGCATCTGATATTTCTTGTAGTTCTGCACCACGAGAAAGTCCACCGAGGAGGCATGTCAAGCCATAGTTAAAAAAATAAAGCTGATGCAGCAACATCACCAAGGACTCCCATGGAATTCTCGGCCCGTGTAAGAAAAATGAACATCATTCTAGACATCCCAATTAACTCAATCCCCCGATTATGCTAACACCTCTCATTTCAGGGACACGACATTTCATGACAAGCAATTATCAGGTATTCCGTAAATTTTTTAACGACACCGCCGTCGCACGAAATCGCTATTCACGTTGAATGATCATAAAAATTCAGAATTCATAAGATATGGGGTTGTATTTCATCACGCGGGACTCGACATGCAGGATCGTAAGAATGTGGAAGCTTTGTTCTTGAATGGAGTGGTGCACGTCATTTGTATGTTTTAAGGACACTTTGTGAATTAATCGCTTCGTAGTATTTTTCAACTTTGAGCCAATTTACCTTCAGGTGCTACATCCACTTTGGCTGTCGGGGTAAATTGAATTTTTCGTTCGCCTAGGTTTCCATTTGATATGATGTGAATTCACAAAAAATATTTCACAGGTGAATTTACCAGCGCATTTAGTCATAATCAAATCGACCATGGCGTATAAGAATGGAGGTTTTGTCGAGTATTCAGACTCGGAAATAAAGCAGATGCTGGGACGTGCTGTAAGTGTGCTACTTCCAAAATATCTGCGCGCGCAAAGGTCAGGTGGTGATATTAACATTCTTGCTGTAACAGGGGAGACCGCAATTTGATGATAGTGGAACAGGTAAAAGTATAATTCAACTCGGGAGATTGGAGCACGCGTTGATTCGAAACGCGGTTTTTTTGTTTTTTTTCTCTACCTACTTTAGCGGTCATCATGACAACCAATGATATGAAACAAAGATACGAAGCGTTTGTGACTGGAGCCAAAGACAGGCTTGAGAGCAGGTAAAATACCCTCACAATATTGAATTGGATCAACATATCGAGTTCGCCACTATAAAAAACATTCGTAACACTGCACTTTCAAACAGCCTGCACGAAACTCTTCACGAACACATAAATTCGGAGATATGCCTTGGAACCATAAACCACGTAAACAGGGCAAAGGAATGGTTAAAGTCGACATTTCTATACATAAGAATGAGATCGAATCCACAGAGATATGATCCCGAATTCAAGGAAGGATATGATTGGGAAAAACGACTCGAAGGTTTATTTCTTAATTTTGACCCATCGAAAAAGAGATATTTATCTGGAAAGTCGCATGCCGTGCAACTTACCAATGCCACTTCTTCAGGGATCTGTATGAATGATATAGGAAATCTAGTCATCTCGGAAATGGTTACAATGAATAATGACATCCTGAGGCCTACCAGTAAGAAAGAACCTGTGGTCGTTTGATGATAGTGTCTCACAATTTTGATACTACCGTATTAACGATACCACAGAAATTGGTGAAGCGATGGCGAAATACCACGTAAAATACTTTACAATGCGAAGCATGTTAACAATCTTTCAGTGGCATCAGTCAAATCCATCGGCGACAAAGGATGAAATCATCAAAATAATGGTATCCAATTTGTTGAATTTGTTGTCGAGGTGGTGTCTTATTTGCACGCAAGTCACACGATTCTCTTTTTTTTTCTTTTAAAAAAAAAAAGTTGGAGAAAATGTCGAAAGCGGAGGAATTCAATGAAGTGAAATTGCATCGACACGACAAGCTGGTATTTGCAATTCGGGACGAATGAACTGCTCTCCGCATAGGTTTTAAATGATTGTCTCTTTTGACATTGTAGATGTTGAACAAGCTAAATCAGCATGCCGATATAAAATTCAGACTTTCTGGAAAAGTAAAAGACACCGAAGGAAAGGTTTTCATTATGATTCAAGTATGCATCAAAGAATGATTAAGGGAGAAATTACGCGCGAAATCATCTTGAGAAACATTAATCCTTATGCATACGGAAAATGATAGAGCGCATTAGGCAATATACATCTCGAAGACGTGCAAAACCGTTTCCAAGTTAACGTGGAATCCAAAATCATCCTCCAGCATGGACATCGAATCATAAAATGTATTATCCCATTTTTACTTGCCTTCCATTACCGGTGTTTTTCAAAATTTTCGTTTCTTTTAGGTTTCATCGAGCTGGCGGCATATAAAGAGAATGTAAAGCTTCTGAGAGTAGCAATAGATTTGTAAGTTCCTTAACGGTACCGTAAGTGATTTTGGTACGACAGAAATGTTATCGCGAGATATTTTAACGATCAATTTTACCAAGAGCGAGATGCATCAAAGCCAAAATGTGGGATGATTCTCCTTTATTGTTGAGGCAACTTGATGGAATTGGTAATTAATTCTCCCGAAGTTGCGCATCGCGCGATCAGTGGTGGCAAACAAAAGTAACAAAAAAAAATAATAATAATTCCGCATTTTCTTCCTAAAGGTGAACAGTACGCGAAAAAGCTTGCGGATGTTGGGATATCGACTTTTGAGCAATTAAAGGAAAGCGATACATGGAGGATTGAGATGGTAAGATGTTCATGCGTACCTTCGGTTGCTTCCTGCATCACGAAATTCGTCAACGGCTTTTCACTTATAAAAAGGCTTGTAATCGGCATCCACCATTCGGTCATAATGTATGTCTACCAAATTTGATTCCCCAATACTTCCCACCGTTCCTATGCTGACGAAACTATTTTTTTTTTCCTTTCTAGGTGCGCGAGACGGTTGCATCTTTGCCCCAAATCGGACTCGTCGTCAACCGCGTATTTAACAAATATTTTGCTCGCTTGTGATCTTTATGCCATAAATAATAAATAATAAATGGAATTCGTATCACCATCAACAACAGGGACTCTCCAAATCTGAAGAGTTTGATTTATATTCCGTTGCCATTAGCTTAACAAATAGTACAAAGGTAAACACGAGACGCTATGGAATTAATCTAAGCGTGGCCTTCATAGCTGCCGTAGATAACTTGATGTTAGACTTTCGTCAAACTCCGTAAGTTGTCGGTGTTTTTTGTGTCATGAATGCAAACGTTTTCAAATCACCGATCTGAATATTCAACTTACTTAGACTGTGGAGGGTCCAGCAGGGGTTAAATTTCGAGTTTAGGGTATTGAGAAAAAACATCGCCACCAATAAACACGTAACCTGTTCCGTTCTATCAGAAGAATTCAGTAAGTCTGTCTTGGTGAGAAAAAAATTGGTTTCATTCGTCTCTAATCGAAATAAAATTATTAATAGTTGGCTTGGATGTTCATCAAATGATTTTGTCCGATACGCAATCGGCGACCACATGCAATGCTCCTGTCACTCCTCCCATACCGCCACAAGGAAGCCGACAAGTGATCGAGGTATCGCACTTCATTCCAAAACTTTAAATGACCGACATTAGAACACGCTAATAAAAGTTAATTCGCAAAAGATTCTTTCGGATGATGAAATGTTGGAAGAGATACAAGATGTTTCGATTGAAAACGAAGAGGTATGCAAGAATAGATAGAGTAAAATCGATCGTCTTCTGATTGGATGCATCGATTTTGACAAATCATTTGAAATTCAGATAATAGTTCCCTCGTCAACGTCGAATACAAGGGATAATTTATCAAAAGGAAAAAGTCAAATTGCAAATGATCAAGAATATGAGTTGTTGCCAAATGGGCGGGTGAAATGTCATCATCCTTGCAAAGACAAAAAAAAGTATGTTTCTTGGTTTCCGAGGGTGATTGTTGGGTTTACGCAAATTAATCCTGAATTTTAAATCAGATGTGCTCACGAATGCTGCAAGATTGGTTGCCGGCGTGCACCAAAGAAACGAAAGAACTCCGCGTCTCCCAAACCTCCGTACGATAGGCAATTCACTCCCGACGAACCATTGCTTAAAACAAGAAGGATTCGAAATGCCGGAACGGCCACGATTTGTTCCGGATTCGACAGGTTAATTCCGGAAGAAGTTGAAGACCTTTCGGATTTCTTGTCAGACGACGATAAGCTTATAGATCCTCAAGAACTTGAAAGGCTCCTCTTGAGTACGGCAGCCGAAGGAGCATCGAATGGAAAAAAAGAGAAATCGGTTGAGAACGATTTGCCCGAAACGACTGAAGAGACGGGAAAACCCTTTGAACGGATATCACCTTTTTATGAAGAAAACGAATGGCATGATTGGTGGGATGTTGATGAACTTGAAGTACGGGAAAATCAAGTCATAAACACAACAGAAGAAATCGATCAAAACCAACAGCCGCGATTTAAAGAAATCCCTCGTCTAACAGACGAACCAATGGTAACCGATGACGAAGGGGAGGTTTTCGATTCGGTGAAAGACCTGGAAACGGACCAACTCGCCATCGAAGAATCTGGCGGGCTAAATGACGAATCCATGGATTCCAACACTGGACTCGAAAAGCAACGGTTGCCTACTGAAGACGGGACACGTTTCAAAACATTCACGGAAGCTTTGGTTATTCTTGATTGTGTACTTCAAAAGATTACCATGTAATTGCAATACAACCGCAGTGGGACATTCTTCTGGCCAACATTAATCTTGAATCATTAATTTGCGGGTCAAAGATGAATGAGTGTATTCTGTCAATACTTTTAAACTTGCCGAGCATACGAATAACTATAAAACACTCGATTCTTTCCATTTCGATCAAACAATAATCTGTTATTCAACGCGCATGTCACTAAAAAAAAAAATAATAATTTAAAGTTTATCTATCATCTACTTTTACACGATTAAATCCTCCCTCATTTCCGGGACAATATTTATTCTTGAATTTATAGTGCTTTTCTTTTAAGTATTATTTTACAAGAACCTATTCTATCCTAATACTTTTTGATTTACATTAATAAAGTTATTCCAAAAAAAAAAGTTTCCTTGGGTCCCATAAAATACAAACATAAATAAGAATCTTTATATGTCTATGTTATTATTATTAGTCTATTCTCAAAAATTTCAATATGATTAACATCCAGATATATTGATTAGTTCGTCGACCGGCTGGATTTTTAATAACCAGCATCATCATCGTCATCCTGCGTCGCATCACCATACTCAAACATCCCCATCTAGAAATTAAAAGGTGTTAAACAAAAAAAAGAAAGAAAAAATTTTTTTCTTTTCTAAAGATTCATGAAATTGCCTCGTTGCACTCACCCTTTCCTTTTTCGCCTCTTCCTGAGATTCCTCCAATTTTTTCGTCAAATTAGGATAGCGTTTATAATAAGGTAGCTTTTTGTTGACCAACGCAAGACCAGCGCGAACCAATTCGGCATTTATCGAGACTTCGGAAGATTGAGCTTGCGCAGGATTGTAGAGAGTGAGGTGAAGTAAATTACGCTCACGGTAATCGATATTGGCAACAAGCTGTTTATTAGCTACAATATTTTGGAATTTTTCGTAGGCTTCTTCGCCATAGTCGGTCTATTAAATCGAGAATTTAGCATGGTCTTATGTAAAATCAAAGGGTGACATAAATAATGAATCTAGAAATTACATCACGTTCGTGAACTTTTATAAACGAGAGCACAGCCTCCTGCGACTGTGCCGGTAGCTTTTTGAAATTGTCGGGAATAGAGCGAATCCGAGAAAGAGGGATTGTTTCCGACTAAAAAAAAAAAAAAAAAAAAAAATACCGGCAGGATTAGTCGGATGAAAACGGATTATTATCGTAACCGGAATGTAAATAATTACGTTTCCATAATCAATGTAAACCACTTCGGCACTCTTTTTATCGCTCGAAAGCTTCTTTATCTTTGCGCGATACCTAAGATGTTCACACGATTAAAAATGTTCCTGAGAATGGAATAAGGAATAATTGATGAGCTGCAGTAATTACCATTGGTTGTCCGCAGTAAACTGTGCGCCGACAATTTGATCGGTTTTAAGGCTTGAAGCGTTAGAAGTCTGAGTATTCTTGTGGTAAAGTCTAAATTCAGACATCATCTTTTCTAGACTGGTAATGTCATCATTCACAACCTGGACATAAAAATGTCCTCCCGAGACAATCCCCGAGATCTCAACGTCTATATATTCTTTGCGAGGTTCACCTTCTTCTAATGATGTCACGTCAACTTCCTCTAAAGGTTCTTGGAGAGACCAAATCTACGATCAAAGGATAAGATAAAAAGAAGTCGTGTCAGATAATAATAAAAGAGCTGATCGGAAGTCGTTAATGTGAACATGCGCCCACATTTTTCCTCGCCTCTCTGGCCTCCGTCTCAGCCTTTCGAAACTTATTCGCGTCGGGGCCAAACGAATGAACTTTCGCGAGTCCTTCTTGCAATAGCAATTCCGCAAAGTTGTCCGTTTTATTGAGCCAGAGAGTACCAATGAATCCGCCAGTCTTATCGACATTTTCCACCTCGATCTCAACATCACGCTGCAATACTTTGCGATTGGCAAATTCAAAAGCCTCGGTAGCATAGGGTTCCGATTTTTCGGACGGCGTTCTACCAGTTCGAGGTGCACGAATACCACCAAGAACAAAAGATATTTTATAACCTTCCTTAGGAAGGTAAATTTTAAATCTTGTCGCGTTATTAACAAAGTCAACGACACCGTTAATGCGACCAACTCTCTGCAGAGAATGAAGGTATTGGCGGGCTTTCGAAGCGTTCTACGCGAAACGTTTGGAATCAATTTCTGGATTAGTTAATTTACGAATTATCGCGTATAATCACAATACAAACCTCCGAGGCATCACCGATCCTGTACGTAGGTGGTTCTTTGTTGCTATGGACGCCTTTGGCATTTGTCTGAGCCCTAATAAAAAAAAGGAAGATAAGAAAAGAAGGATAAAAATACACATGCGTAAGAGATACTGTATCTTGATCAAAAGTTTGCATGGAACTAAATTACTTTTGTTCCGCTATTAGAAGCTGATCGTAACAGCTTGAACGATCCTCATCATCTCTTCTATGCCTTATAATCTGAGCGAGCCCGCGCTCGAGCAGAGCTTCTGCTGGATTGCTATTTTTTTTTAATATATATATAAGTATACAAAAAAAAAAAAAAAAATAGAAAAAAGAAGAATGCATTGCTCGTAAATATATTTACAATTCACCAAGTTTGATGGTAGCACACTCCTTAGCCTCATACCCATCCGACGCGGGTTTTTGATAGTCGATAGTGACACGAACCTAAGACTCGATTATTAATAAAATTTCAACGACATGAAAGCACACGTAAATATGAAAATCAATTGAAAGCTACCGTTTTTCCTATCAACTTCTTCCGCAAGAACTCTTTGGCATCATGATTGTACTCCGGAATCTTGGGGTCTTTTGGTCTATTTGTTTTGGATACTAACTCTTTTAGATTTTGTTCCAGCGATGAAAATGCAGACAGTTGAACATACTTTGGTTGTCGGATACTTGACAACTGGAGTTTTTTTTCGACTCCGGTTCGATTTACTCTTACACAAAGGGTATCACCGTTGACAATGCGAATCACCTATAAAGGAATTAGATATCAAAGTAATCGCGAATATCATTGAATCGTGAAGAAATAAGGCTTACAGTTCCTTCAAATTCATGATCGTCACCACCAGCCTTACTTCTAGCCACATGATCATGCCATATTTTCAACCTTTTTTGTTTCGCGGCACTACACAATATTCGTATTAAATAGTTAACATGAGAAACGTATATTCCGGTAAACTTCTCTAAATGCATCCTCCCTAAATGCACACACACAATGGGCTTCCACTTCAAATGCACGTCCGGATTTGGTCCCAACCTCAGAGTCCTTGGGAAAACTCCCAATGTAATACAAAAACTTCCTTAAATGCGCATCCGGTATATTGTTCCGAGGGAGGGTGCATTTAAAGAGGTTTATCTGTACATCTGCACATATCCATTCATACACCATATACCGTATGTACAATATATATAATCCTTACTTTTCGGCAGCACGTAATTTCGCTGGACCATCAGTAACCACCGTTATACTCCAGTCCAAAACCTTGGCCAATCCCGCGCTTACTAATGCTTCCGCAATGTTGCCCGCGGGATGCAAGATTGAGGCGGAGAATACTTGATTATTTCCGGAAAGTCCTTCCAGTATGACTCTCACATTTCTCTGGAGTAACCTGGATTCCACAAAATATTTTGCCTCTTCTCCAAATGGTTCAACGATATTATCTTGATCTGGAATATCCCTCCGAACAATGGGTGCCTTAATTCCGGATATGTTTATATTAAGATACTGTTGAGGAGCGGAAGGAGGCATTAATAGAACGCGAAGGCTAGAACCATCTCGCACTTGTTCGACGATACCTTTTCAATTGCCAACAGAATTGAAAGATAAATCTTAGGTAAAATGGAATTACCGAAAAAAAAAAAAATGATCGACATCCTTACCGTCAATCGGTTGCCCTTTGTATTTTTCCAAATATGCTTTTGAATCTTCTTGAAAGGTATAGTTGACATTACGGGAATACTACATTTTTTTATTTATATCAGGTGACAATAAGTTATTGGGGTCTGTACGTCCAATGTAGAATCTGTGGAGTGGAACCGCACCGATGACAATGAGATACAGAGCATACCTTCTCTTTATCTTGCCATATTCCTTTGACGGCCGATTGTGCGGCTTGTTCAAAAGAAATTAGGTCATCGTAATCTCTATCTTCTTCCTTATTCTTTCTATTTTCCTCTCTGACCTTGGCCCATCCTTCTTTGACTACCAAATGGGCGAGATTCTCACTGCCTAGGTAGACGGTGCCATACTCCCTACCAGAGTTCGGGATGGTATAGTCAACACGGAATGAAACTTCTTTTCCAACTATGCGAGAACGAATGAACTCGCGAGATTCGAACGCAAAGGGCTAATCGAGGATGTGAACGAATGTCAGCACCGAAATTCAGTATGATCAACTCGAAATTGGATTCCCCGCCCCGATGCAAAGGGATGAGTAAAATTTCACCACAAAAAAAAAAAAAGATCTTTCTTTTTTCTTAACATCATCGAAAAAGTTTACCTCATCATCTTTTTTTTGATTTCCTATTCTCGGGGCCTGGATATATGCCAAATTTAATTGCCTTTCCGGAGGAGGTTGGTTTGCGGTCTGCTTTCCACGAAGAATTAGTGTATCACCCGAAAGCACGCATTTAACAGTAGCATTCAGCAATTTCGGCGAGGTCATATTACAAATACCAAAGGATTGAGCTATATCACGTATGTACGTATCTAATTTAGAAAAATATATGCGAATCAAAAAGCAAAAAAAAAAAAAATTTTTCTTTTCGTTTTTTGTGATCGAGTTTTTATGTATGGTACATTGTGAACAGATCAAAAAATCGTGTTGGAACAACATTGGGCAAAGAATTTAAAAAGCCAATCTTTCTTATTTTAGAAAAGGCCATAAGTTTTCGGTGATTATCGTTGTGGAAGTTTGATCCTTTATTTGTTACGCACAAACACAAACACTTATCATCACATATCACGAGAACTTCGATCATAAGTCAGGCGCTGCCTTCTAATGTCAACTGGAATTATTTTTAAACCCACATATTTTTTCATCAGAAAATAAAGAAAATAAATAAAATTCGGTGTCCCATGACGATTATTAAACATGCGTGTTCAATTAATAATTCCAAGATTTAATTTACGTACAAGTAAGCGCGAATCTAATTGCAAATAAGCTTTACGCACATATGTAACATGTGTGTGTCTGCGATTAAAAATAAAATAAAAAATAAAATCGAACGCAACTCGATTTTGGAGCCAGGGACGTAACTAACCAAATATAGTAATTTGTGCCATCCTCCAAAAAAAAACAAATGAAATTAGGCTCTGTAATTCATTTTCGAACGAAAGTAAGAAACCCGCCTTGCAAGACGAACTTTCTCTAGGATGGCCAGTCAACCGTTCGCCATCGTGGCAAATTCGCCTCAAATGGCTTTGTTGGCTGACAACGATGTAGGAGATAATTCGGCAGGACCACACTATCCGATTGTCGTTCCGCCGGAAGAAACCAACGTCGCGAATCCATCGTCACCGGCGGAACCGTCAGCGAAAACAATTGGCGGGTTGTCTCCTCACTCCGCTTTCAGCCACGGTCAGAATTACGTGTATCCTTCGACCTCCGCGAGCAGTCCTGGTGCCTCGGGTCTTGATAATATTATGCTCAGTCAGTCACAGACTGCGGATGGATCAGCGCTCGAGAATAAAACAGCGTCTTCGGCGGAGCTTAAAACTCCTGCTGACTATGCCTTGAACATTTTGTACAGGCAATTTTACAAACAAGCTGACAAAAAATTGATTCAAATTATGAACTATAGCGCGGTCCGTTGAAATTCTCCGAGATCAAAAATAAAAAAAAAATTGGAAAAATTCTAAACGATTGAAATCTATTATTTCTCTTTTCTTTATAGGATTGTGAACCAAACTTTTGCGTTCACATTGGACCCGGGGTTGACCCGACGTTTGATAAAATTATCAATTCTTTGGGATATATTGCCAGACACAAGCCTAGGACTGTGATTAGTTTGGTGTTGAGCTGGAGGAAGGAGAAACAAGAATCGAAACATGAGGGTCCAGAGACTTCATTTCACAAGCGTCACTTGTATGTACATCCGAGTGCTTTCTTGGGTACACCTTCGTTGACTTGAAAAATTTTTTGCAATGATTCTTAGGAGCGATACCGTCTTGGTGAGCAGAAACAAGGAAGTAGATGAAATCTATAAGGAACGAAAAAAGGTAATGTTAAAAAAAAAAACGCGCACATTTGCACATTTGGCGTTTCACTGGTTTGACAAAGTATATATTGCGACGTGTAGCAAGTAACATATTACATCGTATCACGGGCACTCGTCGAAATCGTTAAACAATTGCAACCCGACACCCTCAGAGAGGACGTAGGAAAACAAATGGAAGAGCTTGTGTTCAAACTTATATTTGAACTAAGGCCGTAAGTTATTGCTCGATTTATTTATTTATTTTTTTTTTTTTTTTTTTTTTTCCTCACGTTCCCCGTTTTCTCCCATCATTCTTATTACACATTCCAGTGAGGATGTGAATAGATCGAAACACGTTAGGGCAGTTTACGAGTTGTATTCGGAACTCATCGGTGGGTTATCAAAAGTACGTTTCGTGTCCGTTTCCGATCGATTCATCGCGAAACTGGAAGGGTTCACGAAATTACTACCGGGTGCGATGAAAGAACAAGAATCCAAGATCGAATTATTAATCAAGGGGATGCATCATCTTCAACTAAAGGTTCGTTGATCTTAATGATCACTGTGCTCATTTAGAGTTGAAAATTTATTATTATTATTTACCAACCATCGGATAATTATCTTTATCAAAAAGATTTATCCTATAGAGGCGTTAGAGGAAACAGCCGATTTCCTACAGAGTTTGGCGAATTTCTTGAGACTCGCTCACGGGGTGCGAATAAAACATACCTATGCAGACCTATTTGTCAGATTGTTGATGCCAATCGCGGGGGTACGTTTCTTTTCTTTTCTTTATAGAGGGCAAAAACCTTATTTAAAAAAAAAAAAAAATCAATTACAGGTTTATAATAGGTGTTTATTTTTTTGAAACTCATTGAGAGTGGACAATTACTCTAGGTTCTACCAAAAATTTATTGTTTTCCCTTTTCAGGTAGCGGTCGCAGAAGTGAACTTTCCTGCCTGGGTGAAGGCCGTCGAGATCTTATACCCAAAAGCCTGGAAAATGACTTTAAAGCAAAGAAATTGGAGTGTAAGTTCACGACAATTCGGTCATTTCCTTGTTGCGGATTGCTTTACTTCTCGACAAGAGATCTCTATAAGTGACATGATTCATACGTAATTCGTGTGTAGGTCGCATATCCTCTCGCCACAACATTGTTATGCGTCAGTCAACGCGAGTTCTTCTTGGCTCGCTGGACAGAATGCCTCTACGCATGCACTCAAAAATTCAAGGTTTGCATCATCACCATTTCGATTTGTTCTTTTTTCCCAATTTCTCCTCCTATTCACTACTTGCTTTCTTCAGGATAAGTCTTTAAAGCAGATGGGCATGGGATGCGTGATACGCCTTTTATGGACATTCCTTTATCGATGCTCCGAAAGCACAAACACGACATACAAGAAACTTGATGACATAATTAAAACCATATTTCCCGCGAACAGAAAGTCGGTGACGTCAGATGTTCAGATAGACCTGTTTGTGCAGTTTGTGCAATTTATCGGATTACGTCATCACGACTATTGCATGAAGAATCTTGTCTTCATGTTGATGAACTCGGACAATTTATCGGCAGTTTCGCCAACATCCACATCACTGGACTACATTGCGCCTGAAAGGATGAGGATTGGAATGAGATCTTTTATGCTATTGTTAACCAGCATGCAAGCTTCCGAATTACGCCCAACTTTCCCTAGTGATCCCGATCTAATCTCGGCAAAGAATAATCTCGGAATACGAATATCCCCTGACGTTCTCTCTGACGACATCTTCAATCAAGCCGGGTTAAAGGAAAATGTTGAAAAGTTTTGTGATTTGGCATATAGAATAATGTACATATTGGATCATCATTTCGGTCATTTGACCGTGCTGGAAGAGAAATTTTTGACAAGCAAAACTTCCTACACCCCATCTGCACTGTCCGCGGGAGCCGTGGGTGACAACATGGTCTTCTACAGTTACAACACAATGTTTATCTCTTATTCCAGAGATAGACAACCGTACTTTAATCTGATGCGAGAGTATGTGGACTCACTTCCAAGACTACTTCCGAATAAGCCCATCAGAACTCGTATCGTAGAATTACTGTGTCGGTACACCGTACACGTTGATTTAGAACTCGCGCGCTCGGCGACAGCAGCATTGACTCGCATAGCCCTGCAATGTGGTGCTGAGACTGTTATAATGAGTTTTTCCCACTTCGTTCACCGTATCGAAGATAAATATTCCGACATACTTATTGGCGTGGGCACTGAAAGAGAGGTAAAATTTAAGGGAATATTGAGGCAGTACTATGATCTCCTGAAACATTGGCTACAGCAATTAAGAAACAAAAAACGTGATGAGGCAACCGAACAACCTGATGCCACTACGAATGCGACAACCCCAACGCCTGCAAAAACAACCAACGAAGTCGAAGATCCGACCATATGGTCGATAATAGATGTGACGGAAGCAAATGGACTGTTGTTTCTTTGCAGTCAATCGTGCATAGTTAGGAAATATGCGACCCTCATTCTTCACCTCGTGGCTGAGTTGGAACTCGAGTTTGACGAACGTAAGGAAAAGAATAATTCCATGCGCTCGCGTCGGGGCACCGCGACCAGCGTGGACGGCAAATTATCCGAGCTCCCCGTTTCCGAAGTAGATCCTCCTGTCCCGGATAAGGATAACACGGACGGAAGTCGAAATTCCGATAAGTCTGCGAATATACTGTGTTACTCCGCAGCCGGAACTGATAATAACGTTACATACGCGCGCATTATCCACGTGCTTAACCGAGGAGGAGAACTGATTAAATTTGACAACAATCTAATCAATTCCTTGTCAATATACGAGCACGTGAGGTTACAAAAGCTCCTGCAACAAGGGAAGAAGGATATTCTCTTACGACTTGTAGAAAGCGAAAATCCTGCCGACACGGTTATTTGGTCTCGATGTTTTCCGGAATTTATTAAAGTCTGTTGTTTCTATTTCCCGGTGACGGTGGCGTTATGCCGTAACAACGTTTGCACTCGCATTGTGCACATGCAAGCGGCGATCAACACAGCGTCCGAGGCTCTCTCGCGTGCCCCCACCGCGACACTGTCCATGCCAAAGTTTCATTACCCGAAAGTTAGCATCTCGGCAACAGACGAAATAATCGAGCAATGGAGATCCTATCTTATCGTCGCCTGTTCAACCATCACGATGGACGATGATTCTGTCGGACGAACTTCGACGCACAGCCGTAAGCGTTCTCAACCGCCACCCCCCGATCGTATCACGACCGCCAGGGATCTATTTCGAATAGTGTTACCACTTCTATCGTCCGAGCATAATATAATCAGTGAGTCAGTGGTGACGGCATTAGGGAGCATCAATGAGAATGTTTATAAAAGCTTGCTCGAAGAAATGCAACCATATTTTAAGTCGGTCACCGAAGAGACCAAAGTCAAACTCAACAAACAACCTTACACCAACATTCACAAACGTGTCAAGAAATACGAGAAACTTCGCATTGAGCTTGCTCATGTTTATCAATTAACCTCCCGCTTTCTAATTAAAGATCAAATAGATTCCACCATTCGCGGTTGGGTGATGACCTTCATCACGGAAACCTTTAATTTTCTTCGTGATTCCGAGATTTACATGGATTGGGATTATGTCAGGCTTCGTCAATACTTTTGTGGCGTCGTCGAGAAATTTTATGACGGTTTGAGTTTGATGAACAATGAATCGGAGATTAGCGCAGAGTGGAGGACATACATATTCCAGCTGATTGAAGAGTGGTGTGGTCATGGTAAAAGAGGATTGCAGTATCGGGCAAAGGACGTGAACCTGATTTCAATTATGATTGATCATTATAAAGATTCGGAGGAGAGACGTCCCCTGACGACGCAAATGGAAAATGAGAGGAAATCTTTGGAATTCGCGGCTCTCAGCGCGATGGCCTCATTATGCGTGAGCGAACTGAATGTTTATTTACAAATTACAATTTTAAACTCATGAAACTCAAACTTGTGCACTCAATCTCTATTCGTTGAACAGAGAGGTCCCTTGACTCTGGATCCGAATCCCCCAAATGCACCGAAAAAGTCAAAGTTACTCGAAGCGGAGAGCGTGTTCGCCTGGATACAATCAGTGTTCGAGGATCCTCAGGACAAGCTGCATCCCATTGCGAGGTCGGTTTCAACGCAAATTTTGCATCTCCCCGGTCAGCCTGATTGGGCTTTCTTCGATCGCGTGATACTAATTCATCCTTTCCGTTCGTTCACAAAAAAGGAAAGCTCTGGAGGGACTGCTTATTTCTAACTCCAAGATAACAAATTTTCTTGAAGTCCCCGTTCGGCTTTGTTATTCAGGAATACCGTCGTCCAAAAGCACGCAGGGTTACTTTCTTGCCGTTGCCGAAGTTTTCTTCAAAGACACCAATTACCCTTGCGACAGGACGGCAAAGATGTTGGCCTTGGCTCTCTTCAAGACCGGAGATGACGAATTGGAAGTTCGACGAAATGCGCTTAAATTACTGTCCATCATCGAGAAAAGACTATATGGTGAAAGTTGTACTGACGAATTTAATGTTGGAATCACCAGCCGGCTATCTTCAATATACAAACAGGCGCAAGTCGCACTATCCGCGCGCCTCGCTCAGAATACAAGGAAGAGGGATGAGGAAAGGCGAAAACAATGTGAGATTTCGGCAAATGACCAACCCAATCCCTATTTGGATTTCTGCGAGGAAACGCATTGGTTCATTTCGGAAGCCTCCATGCGTTTCGAAAGTGTCCACGAAAAAAGTAAGAAAGACGTGCTGCGTTACCTAGTACCATGGTTTAAAAATGTCGAATTGCGATTCACCGATGAGAGGGAATTGCATCCGACCACCTTCGTCATGATCTCCAACCTCTTCTTCATCACGGTCAAGTACGGTGACGTGTTTGTCAAGGACATCGAGAAACTTTGGCAACAGTTGGTGATGGGAGAACACGCGCATAACGTTCACGCTATGGTGAAATTTTTGATCGACGTGGGATTGGAGAAGAGGAATCCGATCTTTGTTTCCCATGCAAAGCGCGTTCTTGTCTACCTCGGACGCACTCCCACATGCGCAGCCGTCATCGAATCCCTAATGTCCGAGATCTCGCCGAAATCGATGACCCCTCAGCCTAAAGAAACGCTCGAACGAGAGGATTTCAAGAATTGTAAACTGTTTCTCGCAAAAATCGAGGAAGCCATGCCACAACATCACAAACGCCCCGTATTCTCACCTGGACAGCTGGCCACTCTATATATGGTCGACATGGCGATCGAAGCTGGAACCGATTTTGAATTTCATCTTCCACGGTTGCTTCACGTATTGTTTGTTCAATTGGATTCCACCAATCCACTTATTAGCGAGGAGACGAAAGCTCTTCTCGTGAACTTGATTCATTCGATCATCATCAGTAAATCCGTGTACCAAGAGATTGTCAAACTCGGTAAATCGTTGGTGGCCGAATTGGAGGCAAAAGAAGACCCGCAACTTTGGGCATATGAGGATATCACCTACACCAACCGGGACATCAGGAGTCTGATTGATCTGGAGAGGTTGTCTCGAGACGTTGTCACCATCTTTGGGGCTGCGGTATACGGCGAAAGCAACCGTGGCGATCTCAAACAAAGCTGGGGAGAGATGGCGTTAAAATGGGCTACTTCGTGTCCCGTTCGACACATCGCGTGCCGATCTTTCCAGATCTTTCGTTCTCTCAATCCGGTATTCAACGAACACATGTTAGCCGACGTACTAGCTCGCCTATCCAACACCATATCCGATAGTTCCGACGAGATACAAGGATTTGCCCTGGAAATCCTGATCACACTCAGTTACGTCGTGGATTGGCTGGAGCCGGGAACCAAGGAGATCTATCCGCAATTATTATGGGCCATAATCGCGTGCCTTCAAACAACCAACGAGCCGGAATTCTTGGAGTCACTGGCCATTCTGGATAAACTTTTGAATAAATTTGACCTTGTCGACGAGGAAAATCAGACAATACTCTGGGAATATTTTCCGGAACACAAATGGCAAGGACAATTCACCGGGATCCAGCCACTGTTGTTGAAAGGGTTGTGCTCATCGACGGCAAGTCAGAAAACATTTGACATGCTCAAGAGATTGTTATTTTTGCAAGACACACAATTAATCGACCCAACCCCGGCCCGCTATTTATATCTAATCCTTGCGAACCTTCCGCGACTTCTTCATTCGTTGGAGGACGAATCCATCCGAGAAGAATGTGCCGAATGGGCGAAATATTTGTCCGAAATCTCTGAGCAACAAAATCTACATAACCTCTCCCGCATATTAAATTCTTATAGCAAAGGAAGGTTCCGGGCAAAGGATGACTTTTTGAAGCAAATCATCTTGGTAATACGAGACAACTACTTCCCTGACTATGAAGTTCAAACACTATTGTTCCTCATGAGTTTACTCTCCAACAATACACGATACTTCAAGTTAAAGACAATGGCCATTATCAAGATGATGTTGCCGCACATAGATACCCAGAGACAAGAGTTCATAGCGATAGGATCCGAGCTGATATTACCACTTCTCCGCCTCCTGCATTCACCATACTCAAAAGAAGCACTGGAAGTGATGGACGAGGCGACATCCATAACGGTCACGCCAAAAGATCCAAAGATTGTACGCATGAGCATGGGTTCTCGTCGAGGAAAGGAAATGGACGGAACGGTGAGCCTGTTCGGTGAGCCGGATGACAACGGATGGGCCATTCCCGACAGGCAAACGGCGATGGAAACCACTCGATCAAATGTACACGCCGTGTGCTTTATGTGCAAGGTGACGCCTCAGCATGACGAAGTTCAATTATTCGACGATCCCGGTGACGACGCATTCATGGGATACCGAGAGGAGTCACCCGCCAACGACCACCACCAATTCAATGACATCGTTTCAAAACTTCAAGATTTGAATGATTACTTTCTTCCAAACGATGATAGCCTCAGTAGTAGTAATGGTAGCATGGGCGGAAGTGCAATGGGGTACAAGATACCCAACATCATCGAACAACGATTGGATGAGTATTATGATTTTGGCGACGGGATCGGTGGATCAGGTAATCTAGAAGATGATCCCACGGTGGAAGCAATCTTGGAGAAGAATCTATCGAAAACCAAATCCACACGATCTCTTAAATCACAAGTTGAACCGTACAACATAAGCGATAATAACATTGACGTCATCCCGCCGTACCAATCACCGCCACAAAGGGAGCGCGACGAAACACTCCAGAATCTAAGTTCAGCGTCATCAACGGAGGACGAGGACGCGTCTTCGATCGGTGGCGATAATGAATCGATGCACTCTGAAGGAAATAATAGCTCATTCAACCTGGAGGGTCTGATACAAAGACCTAGAGGATCGATAAGCGGGTCATTGCATGGTCACACATCTTCGCTGTGATACCGTGCCTTCTTCTTCTACATTTTTATTTTGCCTGTACAAACTTTCACTTAAAAGAACAATTCTAGAATTGTATTTTTTTGTTCTTTCCCTTTCTTTTTTTTCTCTTTAATTCATATATTCATTTCAATCAAATCGACTAATAATCGAACCGAAAAAAAAAAAAGCATTTCGTAAAGATAATACGTATGTGTAATATATAAGATTTTATCTTTTTTTTTTTATTATTATCGAAATTTGTTAAATAAAACTTGTATATTGTTGACTACTACTAGCATCGCATTTTTTTTGTTTTCCAGAAGCTCGAGTAAAAAAAATTGCAAATTTAATTTCGCCGTCTCATGAATACAATTTCGACACGACATAATGAATAAAACCATAAACGACCCGGGACGAAGAATGAAATATTCAATTCGACATCTCCGAACATGGGTGATTGCCATCGACGACATTTCCTGGTCGCATTCGCTCGACTGCAAAACTCACCTCGTTGAACGTGATTGTGATCATGTGACAGGACACGACGCACATACGTACGTGCGTACCGTGCGCTCGTACATGCGTAAGTACGTTTAGCGGCAAAAAAAAAAAAAAAAAAAAAAATCCTGATCGAGTCGATTCTTTCTTTTTTCTCGAATCTTGTGCAGCTCGAGTATCAATCTATCGGCATGATCCAAAGATCCCTCGTTATAGTATCAAATATTTTGCGATCATCCGTTAAAACCAAAGGATTCATCCTTAAAGTGACAAATGCCTCGGGACCATTTCAACGTATACAAGCACAACCATCATCCTGGCAGAGACGGCATTTTTTCAATCTTCCGAATAATTTTTCATCGAGAAGGGCCTGTGCTGGACACAGGGTTATAGGGTTCGTAATCTTCTTCTTCATTACCAAACACACATTCACTTTATCTAACACCACCGCCACCACCACCACTAACTTTTTTCCCTGTGAAGATACACGCGAAAACAACTTTATGACGTGGTTTCAAATGTTGACGAATACCATATGTTCATTCCATTCTGCACAAACTCCCAGGTTTTAGAAACCCGACAATCCGATCAAAAAAAGATACTAACAGCAGCATTGGAGGTGAAATTCCTCGGATTCTCGGAAACTTACGTGTCGGAAGTTACATGCGAAAGGCCAAGTTATGTTCAGGTATCGGTTGATTGAGTATCCAATTTGCCTTCTCACAAATGCGCATCCTTCTCGACCCAACTTACACATATAAACAGGCGGTAGCATCATCAGACGCACTATTCCGTCATCTGACAGCCCTGTGGCAATTCGCACCTCATGGCGGATCGCCGTCAACGCATTGCAATCTAGCCTTTCACCTGGAATTTGAATTCGCCTCCCCTTTGCACGCTCAATTAGCAAACGCATTTTTCGATCAAATTAACGATTTGATGATCACGGCCTTTGAAAAAAGGTGCAAAGAGATATACGGTCTTCCGGCACCCGACTCATGCACGTCACCCGATACACCCGATGGTGAATGATATCACCGAAGAAAAATGTCAATTACATATAATATATGACGCATGACGTTTATAACTCTGTTCTCTTATAATTGCACGCAAATTTTATGATCAGTGCATTGCAATGTATTTTTAAATAATATCTAGTTATTGTTACATAAAAGTATGCAAATACTAATAACGCAAATATTCCAACGGTTCTCTGATAATTCTGGGAGGCAGGTTGTCATAAAATGCGTTTATATATGCTCTCAAATTGATCTTGATGTGTTCTTCCTCGTCAATGGTCTTGAAACCATGTCTAGAGTTTTGCAAGTGTTTTATAACTCCTACGTAATCAAATGTTTTTTCATAATTGCTCTTTGCGCACTTTCTACACTCGAATAAACTATTCATCTCCAACCCCCTCATCTTCACCTCTTTGACCGTCAGCAACAAGCCCGGTTGTTGTTGTACAATCTCGGTTTCTCTCGCCAATTTTGGTAACACATTGGTCAACAAAAATTCTGCCGTCCACTCCGAATCTGGAGATCGCTTATCCAAAGGAGGATTCTGGTAAGTCGGGCAATGTTTGATCACATATTCGCGAGGATCACATACGCCCGACACCAACACTGGTTCTTGACGATTATTGACACTCGAATATTTCGTTTTTTTTATTGTTATCGATGAGACCATTTGTTTTCCATTCTTCGTTGCGATCACCCCGACTGTCAACGAAGAAAACATTTTTCGTTTTTCCAATGTCTCAGGAGATAAACATGTTGCGATGTGTCTTGCAGGAGGCAGTCGAATTATTGGCCATAACGACAGTACCAGATCGATGAGTTGTTTTTGTTTTTTCACGATCGCCCTCTCCAGTGATTCAGATCCTGGGATCCGAACTGGATGTGAGAAATTTCCAAGGCTACCAGGAATGGTAATGGGTGGTGGTAGTGATTTTGTTATTGAAGATTCTGGAGCATTCGGTAGAATCGGCCTCCCGCGATTTCTTACTCTTGATCCTTCATTATTTTCAAAGTGTGATGATGATGAAAACGTGGTCGCCTGAGATCCTCTTCTTGGGATTTCATTCACATGGCTCTTCTTGATGATTGATGAACCGCCATTATTTATTTCCTTATCGCTCATCGTCCATTTTTGTGAATCCTCGATCTCACGTTTTTGATCATTCTGAGTAACAATAGGTGTGTCGTTCGAGCGCGGCGTCCGAACCAAAATCTCTGCCAACGAGATGTAAATCACCGAAGGCAAATCCGATGAACAACTAGAAGTGTTGTCATCAGAAGACTTCGCTTGACTTCTTGGTAACGGAAGGTCGGATGATACCCAATTATTAGAATCTTTAAGCGAACGAGAGGAATTAGCATCACTGCCACTTTCCGATGGCGAAATAGAATTCGGCACATCACGTCCCGAAGGCGATTCATATGGACTTTCCGACACACTCCGAGGTAAAATTATTGATTCTGAAGAAATAAGAGTACTTCGCTTGCGAACCGTTGAATTCCTGCTGTCCACGGAAACCTTAGGGGGTTCTCTTTCTTTTATCGGTTTGTCTAATTGTCCTTTTCCTGACATGATAATTTTTAACCTACGATGACAAACGTTGAATATGGAATATATAAACCTATTTTGAAATATTTTGCAACCTAAATTTTTCTCAATTTACCAAGGAGAAAGGAGAAGAAAACGCTATTGGCAAAAATATTGAGGATATTAGGATGAGCTGGTTTTATAACAATTTGGTTTGAAATTACGATAATCACTGAAATCACATGAGCGTTTCTTTGTTGGCGGGTTGCAGGGGACAGTAGCTTTATGTAGGCGAATCCCTTCTAATATCAATTATATTCTTCTTCGCATATGCTTTAACACATTCATTCGTCTTGTCACAATTGCTAAATATGCTTATTATACGCTGCCATTTTTCCTTAACACCCTTTATATCCTTTCCTCTCCTAACTGTCTCCATATTGAGAAACAATGACCAATGTATGCACAATACATATGATTTTCCGAGAATCGAAATCTGCGGCAACATATAAAAAAAGTTACTTTAAATGCAATATTTTCCGAATATCGTAAGATGTGTTTAAAGTTTTGCATTTATCGTTATACCGTAATTTCCATTTCTGCTCAAGTTCATTTGCCTTCGGCCTACGCATCTGGTATGTTAAAACTATGGTAAGAAATTTAACTAAAAAGAAACGTCTCAATATTTCGCTTTTAATTTCATGGCAGTAACTAATTCTATTATTCCCCTACCCTAAAAAAATTACGAGAGGTGGACGTTATTGTGCTTCAATATAGTATGCTCCGGTGTCCATTTGTGGCAGCGAAAGGCGCAGAATCCTGCCTTTTTTTATATGATCATCGGTTTTTATGCATAAAATTAAATTTAGAAACAAATGAAATTGCAATGCTTCTATTAAGATTGCAATAGAGAGTTATTATTATTTAGAATACATTAATTTGTATTTATTAATTGATTATCATTATTTATTATTTTTATTTTAATTAATCACAATTAATATTAAATATGAATTTTATTTATAGATTAACGAATCTACATCAACCATCTTAGACATTTATATATTTATATATATGCGTATTAATAAAACCTATTATAATTAGATATAATGTTACTTCTGAAGTAAATAAATCTAACTAGAAATTAATTAATTAATATGCAATTATTAATAATAAGATAAGTTAATTAATATTGAACTAAATTTTTATTATTATTTTATTTATTAAGTTAAACTTTTTTCATATATATCTGATAAGATTTTATTATATTTCCAATATTATTTGCTTAGATCTTAAAAAGAAATATTTTATTTTTTTTTTTATTATCACTTATAATATAAAATCAATTTTAATTAAGAGATTTTTATTTAAGTATAATATCTGATTAAAATATACTAAGCTAGAAAAGTAAAGTCCTGAGAGTTACCAAAATAGGAATTTAAGATATTTATGAAAAGTTTAATTAAAAGTCTTTAATAATATAATCATAATTTTTTTTTTCTTGTATACCCAATATCAGATTAATTATGTATGCTTTATTAAATATAATGTAGGTTATACTACTTACAGTGTCACTAAAGCTAAAACACTAACTAACTCACACATCTTAGTTTATTATAAAACTTTAAATATAATTTTGGAAGTGATTTGTTGTTCTATTTATAGTTTGAATAAATATCCTTCTACTATGAATATTATTGCCTGCAGTTCACTACTGCAGATCACTGGTCACAATTCTAACTGAGCCTAAATCCTAACTATTTTATGCCACTTTTAACTACCATTATTATTATTCTTGTTAAATCTTTTCCTGAACACTCTTCTTCTATTTTCTTTTTTTCTTCTCTTGATCTTTATATTTTTCTTGTTAAATAAGACTTTATGATCCTTCTTATTTTATCTTTTTAGAAAATTCCTTGAACTTTTTTCCATTCTATTACTTGTTTGTATTATTTATTTCACATTTTTTTCCTGAATTAATTCAAAGTCTTCTTTTAGCAACAGAGTATCCATTTTCCAACTACTATTTCTATCTTTTTTCCTCTATAATCGAATTCTTCTACTTCTTAATAGATCTCTTTTGATTGGTTTTGAAAGAAAACTGATACTATTTTTGAATACTTTTTTTATAAGCTTTATTGATAATGTTTCTATTTCTCACATTTCTTTTCTATTTACTATTGGGATATTACTATATTCTTTTTGAGCTTGATTTTTTTGATTCTATCTTTCTTTCTTAAATTCTTGATATATTATCTTTACTCCTCTTGATCAGATTTCCTTTATTGTATTTTTGTATCTTGTGCATTTCAAGAGATGTTCTATTATTTCCTTTTACTCTTCACATGCTAAATAATTATCTTTGTGATATAAGTCTGGTCTTCTTATTACTAGTTTAATCATTATCAGTAATTCATTATTGATTAACTTCACCAGAAAACTTTTTCACTATAAGCTTTTAAAGGAGGTATCTTACGTATATTTTTTTTTTGGTCTTTCCTATATTTTATTCCATGAATAGTTCTGTTTATTTTCTATTTGGAGATTCTATTTGTTCCTAGTTCAGTTTTGTTATGATAAATAGTATATTGTTGTTTTATTATTTATTCTTTTCATAAATTGTCTTATAGAACTATTCAGTATTATATCTAATAATGGATCTCTAAAATATTTAGCATATAAAATTTTGCAGATCATTTATGTCCCTTTTTGAGGGACAAAATTCATAACTCTTTACTTTAATAGAGACAAAGATCAAGAAATGCTATTAATCAATAATTTAAATAATGAAGAACAATTATATATAGTTTTTTTATAGTTATTAATTTAAAAATTTTAATATTTTCTAGTGAGAGATATTTGACTTTTGTCCCTGTCTTCTCTTTTAAAAACTCACCTTTAGTTATATCCTGTCATTTCACTTCTGTGATGATCTTATCAGATTTAAGGTCCTTTTACTAGATTGTTGGGAGGTTTAGTACTTTTTTAGTTAACTTGTCTGCTAGATTGTTTTCCTTGATATTGATATATGCCTTAACTTTAATCAATTTTAATTTAATGTTTTTTATTTTGATGATATTTAATATCCTTGCTTAAAGGAACTGATTTTTTTCTTTAAGTCATTTTCATCAGGAAATTTTTTTAATAGAGAACTTTAAAAATCTCCATCTGTTAAAAATTTTCTAAAAATTTTCAAAAAATTCTTTAAAAAACTTTCAAAATTTTCGAAAATTTGTAAAATAAAAATAATTTTATTAATTTTAATAATAAAAAACTTTGAATATTTTTTATTTCAAAAATATTTAAAGTAATAATATGTATATTAAAATAAATAATTATTTAATAAATATTTATTGCATTTATCAAATCTTGGAATTATATGAACTATATTATCTATTACTCCTATATCTACTAAATTATATATACTGTATTTGTTAATTTAAGATATATGTATTTATATATATATAGAGTTTTTTTCAATTTAAAATCAAACCATTGTACTAATGCCAATTGAAGGAAATATTTTTGAATTATTTCACTAAGCTTTAATATTAATAAAACCTAAAAGTATATTAGTTTTAAAACAAAATAATAAATACATTTTTAATAATTATATTTACCTTTTCATAACAGATCCTATTATCTGTCATATAGTTACAAAGTTCTTTAGAATTTATTTTAACTGATATATTACTAAATCATGAGATATTATAATAATTATTAGATACTCAGATAATACTATCATTTTCTATTATAACTGTTTCAAAAATTATTAATATAAAATTATTTATAGAAATATTTGAAGAATTAAAATATAGT
>CAJVPT010000806.1:0-25668 GCA_910592055.1 Acaulospora colombiana | reverse complement strand
TTCATACTATATATACAGCTTACAATTGTTTAATAAAGCACACATAACTAGCCTGACAGAGGGTTTAAAAAAAAAAATAAAATAAAATAAAAATTTTTAAATAAATTTTATTTTAATTAAACAAGTTTTTTCATAAAAAATAATTATGATATCAAAAGATAATCTATTAATATTTTTATTATAATATATAGTATTTTAATTATTATTATATTTAAGTTTTTAAGAAATTAAAGGATTGTATTAAATAAATTTTATTTTTTATTTCAATCAAACAAAATAATTTTTCTTTTATTTTAATTAGATAAAATTTTTTATAATATAGTATTGATATAAAAAATACAATAAATAAATTTACTATATATAGTATACAGTATATTAATAAAAATAAATTTTTAAATTATTATTTTTTTTTTTAAACTTGTAGTCAGGTCAATATAGTACATTTATTAATCATAAATAACAAAATCATAGGCAATACTTTAGACAAATATATCTTGACTAAATTAAATCTCATACTGACTTACTTATCACTTGAAATTTTCAAATGAGCTTCAAGTCTTTAAGTATAACCTTGGAAACAATATTTCACTCAGGAATAGATTTTATATAAAGATCTTCCTAACTTCTCCATCATTTCCAGCAGGTTGCTACTATCAATTATCCTCTAAAGAACTGATTTCTAGAAACTACAATAAAAGAAAGGAAAAATAAAAGGAAAGGGATATCTAAAAATACACAAATATGCTATGTAAAAAAAAAAGAAGCAAAAAGAAAAATAAAGGTACTCTATATCCTTCAAAAAACCTTTGTTAAAAAAAATCTTTTTTCATTAGAAACTAATCTTTCTGGAATATTTTTCTTCTTCTTAACTGTCTGAAGAACTTATTTATTCATAATTTTGATTATTTTTTTGTGACTATCTGAGGTACTTATCATCTACTCAGATCCAGTTTCTTATTCATCACTTCCTTTTTTTTGGTATTGATTTTTTATCTACTTACTATATATAAACCTTAATGGCTTATAGTGGATCCCAGGTTTTTATATAACCTTTCAGTCATATTGTATAATTACAATATCTTTCAGTAATTATGTTTAGTTAAAGAAATTTTACTGGTACATATCTTCCATTGCCCAAAATAATCATTTTCCAAAAATCTTTTTGCTTTACAATAATGGGAGGATATCAAAAAAGCAATAGGAATTCTCATCAATTATGATATCATTATACAATATCTAGAAAAATACATTCTCAATTCTAGAAAAGAGTAATGACTCACAGTCTTCTATTTTTCAGTCTTATTGCCTGACTGGGATAAGAAAATAACCTCCTTTATATACCTAGTCTAACCAGAATAATAAAAAGTTGAAAACCTTAACTTGAACAAATAATCACCTTTTCATCATCTAGAGAATTTAGTGCCTGTCCTAATGGTCTCATAATCTTTTTGCTTTAGTTACACTTTATTTGAAGGAGTGAAGGTTTTCATACTAATTGATTCTTTTTTGTTTCACCAATAACTTCATTAAAATATATGAGTATGATCAAGGAACTTTGTTTATATCTTCCTACTAACATATTTCGTATCAACCAATCATAAGCCAGATAATATTGTGCTATCAGAAATTCAGGATCAAGCAGAGTAGACAAAATTTCTCAAAAAAATTGTAAAAAAACTGTAGACACTCTAAGAGGACAAGAGACAGTATAAGAAAGTAAATAATAAGCCTTCCTCCTATACAGAAAATCTTTATTGCCATATCATATTCAGCTTTAAAAAGTGATTTTTTACAAATTGGTTCTTTATTTTCTAAAACCTTTTTGTTTTTAGTAAAGAAAGTGTGTACTTGAGTCTATTTAGGCCACCAGAGACTTAAGTTTTTATTCAAAGGAGTTTGTAAACAAGTAAAAGAGGGTAATAGAAACTTTTAAAAACAAGCTACAAGTTGTTTTAAGAAAAATAGAAAGACTTTATTAGTCAAAAAAATAAAACTTCTTGTGAACATCTTTTTTGTATATGGTCAGAGAATCCAATAAATTTTTATATTATTATTATTATTATTTATCAGGAAATTTTCAAAAAATTCTCTAAAAAACTTTAAAAATTTTTGAAAATTTGTAAAATAAAATAATTTTATTAATTTTAATAATAAAAAACTTTGAAGATTTTTTATTTCAAAAAATTTCAGAAATATTCAAAGTAATAATATAAATATTAAAATAAAATTGATTAATAAAATACTGATTAATTTAGCCAATCAAAAATTTAATTTATAAGTTATTATAATTTTTTCAATATAATTTCAATATTATTTTATTTTTAAAGCTATAAAGTAATTTTTGAAAGGGGATAAAAAGTAATATGTGATTATAATATGATATAACTTTTTGGAATTTGTATTGTATAAGGTCTCTAAAGTTCTTTCTTTTTTATTAATATCAAATAAAAGAAAAGAAATGCATAACATGTTTCAATAAATTATTTTAGGTTCAAGCTCTGAAAAATGACAAGAAAGTACTTCAAAGCCCTTCAAAAAGCTCAAGAGTACTCCCGGTACCCTGGATCAAGCTAAAGAATGAAGACCAATACCTCAAGTCGAAATGGAAACAGAGCCACCCTAGAAATGATTAAGATTTCCCAGTAATTTTCTAGAATTTTCACCTACTAGGAGATTGTCCGATGAATCTTTAGGTATATTAAAAAAGATGTAACTATTTAAATAAATACTAATTTATATATTTAGTTTTTAATATAGTAATCGAGTGACTTTTGGAGTCTTAAAAAGTCTTTATAAAAAATTGATCAGTTATTAAAACATCAAAAAGCCATCGAGGATAAGGTTATCTGCCTAGAAAACGAGTCAATATTTAATCACCAAAATGAATTTTATCAAGATAAGGTTTAATTTTTAATCTTCGAAAAACTTCAATAATATTTAAATTCTATAATAACATGTGATCAAGAGTATCACAAAAGATGTTTTTTTTGAAAAAATATATGTAAATCTCAAAGATTTTTACCAGCATACAGAGGAATATTTTCAACAAGAATATTTAGAATTCTTAAAAGGCCTCACAAGAAAACGTTTAAAGACATATTATGAAAAATATATTCACCAAATGGTAATTATTCAGTTATTAATAAATATAAATAAATTTATTAATAATATTATTTATTTAATAGCTTGTGTGACAACACAGATCACTTTGAGGAATCATGGCTTCAAAAATCTGAAATGTCATGTTTTCAATCTTGGGCAAAAACTCCTTGGATACAATCAATACAAATGTAATCACTACTAAAATTATGGCCTGAAAAAATTCGCAAAAAATCTGAAAGTGCTTAAAAAATCTTCATATCTGTTCTAGGGAGAAAAACCAAAGTGTAATGGTATACATTCTCAAAAAAGTCTGACCAAAAGAGGATGCCTTTGAGGAACAAGTTGTATTTGCTATTACAATATGTCAAATGATTTTAAATCTGTATAGTGAAGTATTTTAATTAATAAAGCATTAATTAAAAGCAAAATAAAAAAAAATAAGATATATTTTAAAAATCTTTAAAGTATTATAGAGTAATTATTCATTAATAAAATATTTTAGGAAAAAATTAAAAAGAAAATCAGATTTATGGAAGGCAATTCAAGTAATAAAAATTAAAAAATGCATGAACAGAAAGATATTGAATTTCAAAGTACTCTGGAGAAAACAAAAAATGATAAAAATAATCTGGGATTGTAACTGAAAAATGTAGAAATAGAAAGGAACTACTTTACTAATAAGTAATGTAAATGATTAATAAAAATATGTAAAAAAAATAATTTTCAATTAATAAATTTTTAAAAATAAAATTTTAATAATAATGTCAAATTATTTTATTACAATTTAAAATATTCAAAATTCTCTAGAGTTCTATATATAAATCTCTGTTCTAGAGACTTCTAATAATAACCAAGTGTCTCTGGAGATTTTTGCCAAAAAAATTTTCTGATGTTTTATAATACTTATAATCAAATTAAATTATAATTTATTAATAAATAAAAAACAAAAATATATTTCTATATTGAATAGTGTATGGAAAGAAAAGATAAAGAACTGGCAAATAAGGACTATAATATATAGGTACTAAAAGCAGTAAAGGAACAAGTACTATATCCTAAACTAATAAAACCCTTAAAGAGTATCTAGCCCATAATATCAATATAGGAATAGTAAAATGTTTCTAAGTTACCCATAATTAAACTATTTTCTTTTTTCCTTCCAGTATCTTTTTTGCAATATAGAATTTTTATCCCTGTTTAAATTTATATAGTCTTATTTTTAATTTTCTTTTCTAAATAGAGATAATAAAGTAGAATATCAAATATAATAATAAAACAGGTCATATAGTCTGAATAGATATAAATTCAAACACAAATCTTCTAATCTTCTTTCTCTAAGGGATCAAAATTTATTTTAGTATTAGTGATCTTTATACTACCTTCTTTGGTCTTAACAAGATAGTAATAATCACAAGATAAATTTTCATCCTATTATTTATTTTAGTTGAGAAATAGATAGGATATATAAGTTAAGAAGATTTTCTTATTTATTACTTTAATTAAATCAATAAAGTATAGCTTTGCTGTGGAAAAAAAAAAAAAGAAACCAAAAATACATTATTATTCAAGTAATATAATATATACTATAGTTAAACTTTCAAAAATTAATTTAATTAACTTATTGTAAGCAATAATAATCTTTAAATTTGATTTTAAAAACAACATTTTGTTTTATAATAAATTTTAAATAAATATCTTTCTAGTTCATATATTATTATTGGCATATTACCATTGTTATATATTCTATTAAGCAATTAGAATACAAAAAATCACAAAAAAGAAGAGTTGAAAAAAAAGTGATATATTAAAAATATACAAGTGCTTTTTAAATAATTATTAAAAAGTTTTTTAAATTTAAAAATAATTAAGTTTTTTAAATAATTAAAAGCAAGAAAAAAATTTTTCTTTTTTCAAAATAATAAAAACCTTTTCTACTGATTTCTTAACAATACATAAAAAAAAATGTTCTCAAAAAAGGTTTATACTTTTCTGCAATAAAGTCTTATTATTTTTCTTAAAATAACTTAAAAGATAATTTCAAAAGTTCTATTCAACTTTCCTTTCTTGTTTATATTCCTTTTTAAACAAAACTTAACTTCTGATAATAATAAAAAAGTCAAGAAACATCTTTTTTATCTATGGTAAGAAAGTTTTAAAAGAAAAAAAATCAATAGTAAAGTACTTAAAGCCTATTTCCTAAAGCAAGAGTGTAACTAGAGATTTTATGCAATGAATGGATAGGCAAACTAAAGTCTAAACCTTAAAGTTTTCCTTTCTACTATTACTACTTTTTTAGAGTCATTTATTTTTTAGAGTTTTTAAGGAATTTTGCCTATTTCAACTTGATCCTAAATTTTGAAGTGATACAAAATTGACATAGCTTTTGCTATAGGGGATTGATATAAAACATGTTAATAGCAGAATATAAATTAGCACCTACTGAAAACATTATGTATTCTGATAATATCATTGATGAAAGAAAGAGAAATTATTAAAATGAACTTTTCCACTTCTTCAAATAAAGTGTAACTGAAGTAAAGAAATCATGAGATCATTAAAATAAGCATCAAATTTTCTAGATAATGAAAAGATATTTTATTTGTTTAAATCAAAATCTTTAACTTCTTATTATCTCAGTTAGGCAAAATATGTGAAGAAGATTATTTTCTTATTCTAGTTAAACTATAAAACTGAAAAGCAAAAAAATGTAAAATATAATTCTTCTTTAGGATTGAATGATATTGCAATTAAAATAAATATCAATAAAATTTTTTTAATTAGGTATGGCTGCTGAAAAATATTTGAAGTTACATAATAAAACTAAAAAGTCACATAAGAACCTGGGATCTATCATTAGTCATTTTCTTCTATATAGGTGGATACAAAATCAAAACTAAAAGAAAGGAAGTATTGAATAAAACACTAGATTCAAGTAGATAAAAAGTACTTCAGATAATCACAAGAAAATAATCAAAAGTATAGATAGATAAGTTCTTTAGATAGTTAAAAAGAAAAAGAATATCTTAGAAGAGTTGATTTCTAATGAGAAGAAATTTTCAATAACGATTTTTTGAAGAATATGGAGCACTTTTATTTTTTTATTTTTATTTTTTTTTATATAGTATACTTGTATAGTTTTAGATATTTCTTTTTCTTTTTATTTTTCCTTTTATAGTTTCTTGAAAATAATTCTTGAAAGATAATAAGTAATGACAATTTGCTAACAATAATGGATAAATTAGAAGTGTATTTATTCAAAATCTATTATAGAATGAAATATTGTTTCCAAGGTTGTACTTAAAGATTAAAACTCTTTTGAAAATTGAAAGCCATTGATAAGTATATCAATACAAGTTTTTAGTTTAGCCATAATATAATTGTTTTATATATCTCTATTAATTTTCATAAAAAAATAAATAAATAAATAATTTTTTTTTAAAAAGAAATTAATGAATATTTTTTAATGTCTCTTTCTACTGATTCACATTTTTTCAAAAAATTTCTTTTTTTGATAATTTTCTTGAAAAACTTACAAAAACTTTTCTATACAAAAGCAAGTATCAGAGGATATAAACAAATACTTCTAGATAACAAAATCTACTTTGCAACAACAGAAAAAGAGTTTCACTCAGCTTAAAAGACAAATATCTCTAGATTATTTTTGCTTTTAGAAAGGAAAAAAAGCAAAAACAAGTTGATTTACAATAGATTTTTTAAGACTCAATCTCAACTACACAAAGCTTTTAATCAGGCTAGTATAGGTTAACACCTTTCTAAACACGAAGAGAAGTCACAGAAGCAATAGATTATATCAATAAATTAGTACAACCTCAAGGCTAATTGAAACTCAGGAGAATGTCTAAGTTTTTTTGATTAAATAGCTAAAAGATCACAACAACATAACAACTATAGATTAACTAATTCATATTATACAAATATGAATACATTAACTTTTCATCTGATTAATATATATCAAAGCAAGTTGATCAATCTATAACAAAACAGTAGGATAT
Organism: Acaulospora colombiana; assembly: GCA_910592055.1. Taxonomy (NCBI): domain Eukaryota; kingdom Fungi; phylum Glomeromycota; class Glomeromycetes; order Diversisporales; family Acaulosporaceae; genus Acaulospora; species Acaulospora colombiana. Next base: position 18,553 of record CAJVPT010000806.1, on the reverse strand, counting down.
GATAGATCAACAAACTAGAACATATGTGATTAATCAGCATGTATTATATAATGTAAGATTAATAGTTAATCATAATCAGTTATATATTAATAAACAAATACTGAACATATAAATATATAGAAGCCATATATTATAGACTCCTTAACATCAATATAGTAACTTATTACTATATATGCCAAATAGAAAAATAATATATAACAGTATTTATTCAATTATGTGATTAAAAAAATACTTATATAATAAGAACATTTATTAATTTTTTTATGTGTCATGTGACAATATATCAATAAAAAAACAAATAATAATTAGGATCTTAGAGAGAAGAGAAAAGGAAATATTGAAAGTATTGAAAAAGATAGCTTCTTATCAAGATCCTCAGCAAGTACTTTAGGAAACAAGAATAATACAGCATGAGCTGAAATTGACAGTATCCAATCAACCTTATATTCTTGCTGAGTCAATATATATTTCCTCAATATTAGATAATATTATTGTCAATCTATTGAGAATAGACCATTGATGTTGACAAAAAAACATATGCTATCGCAATATATTTTCACTCTTTGGAAAAAGAAGCAAGGTAAAAAAGAAGATTTGGAATCACATATATTAGGAAAAAAGGTATATAATATATTAACAAGCAAGCCAATAATATAGACATCAAATTTTAACCAAGTTAAAGTTATTATAATAGAAAATATCCCTAATAAAAGTTCAATCAACTTATATAGAACTTTAAGAAGTATACTCTATTAAGGAAGTCATAATGAGGATAAAGTAGTGATAAAATTAATAAAAATAGAAGTGTTAAAAGAAATAGTACAGGAAAGCTATATTACAGATAATAATGGGTCCCTAAAGTATTTAGTATATAAAATTTCACAGATCATTTATGTTCCTTTTTGAGGGATAAAATTCATAGCTCTTCACTTTAATAGGGACAAAAATCAAAAAATGTTATAAATCAATGATTTGAATAATGGAGAACAATTGTGAGTAGTTTTTTTATAGTTATTAATTTAAAAATTTTAATGTTTCCTAGTAAAGGACATTTGACTTTTGTCCCTGCCTTCCTTTAGGAACCCATCTTTAATTACAGATAGCATGTCTTATAATACAAGAAACAGGATTCAAAAGACAAGAATAGATCTATTCTTCATATAACAACAGGGATCAATTTAGATAAAGTACTCGATCTGTGAGTCAATAGTGCAGTAGGTGCACTTCCAGGTTACTATCCACAAGTTACTGGTTCAATCCCACCTAGGAACTGTTCTTACAATATAGGTTACATTGTACAAGATACATACTTATTATCATATGCATCCTTGTATTCATAAAATAACCTATAGATTTCCACCATCCAATCTCAATATAAAAACTCAGGTCATCCAAGACTTGACTAGTTTTAGTGTTAAGGAAATCCTCGATAAACCTGCTACCTGGAATATGTAAAGATCCAAGACAAGCTAGAAAAAATGCCAATTAGTTTAGGTCTCTTAATGAATATGGAGAGGAAATCCACCTTTTGCAAAACTATATTCTATGGGAGATAAGGAAGACTTCAGTCGTTTGCACCTGTAAAAAAATGTAACAGGCTATAATACAATAAATAGGAGATCTTAATGGATTGTGAAACCAACAGCTATCAAAGAAAACAGTTATTGTGGAGGCTGGTGGTTAGTATTAGTGTCACGTTGAGAAACCTGCAGGGGCAAACCTTGGGAGAAGAAATTCAGAAATAATTACCAAGATAATCAATCCAATGGGAGGAGCAATCCATTACAAAATAATCAAGGAATACCCCTGCAAGGCAACTTGCAAGAGCGGTTAAAAATGAGGCAATGAAAGACTATATGCCACACAATAACGTAACACCATTGAATTGCCTGGATATCAAGAATATAACCGGAGAACTGTGCTATCTAATTTTCAACTAAGCCTGTGGAAGGACCCAAACATGATAGGGATCATCCATGGTACCCATGATCATCAAGCGGAACATAAACCCACTAAAAAGAACACACAAATTACAAGCCCTTTGAAAATTAACAATAAAAAAAAATAAAAAGTCAATAACATATCTTCGGAATGCTAGAGTCTTGGGCAGAGTAGGGCAACTAGCAAAAATGGTATTACTATGTGATAAAATTGATGGATTTGGTTAGGATAGGTAGTCTTAAAAAGGTTATACGAATTGCATATATAATCTAACTCTACTGAATACTAATAAAAAGTTTTGTTCTATCAGTTGGACTTTAAAAAAAAAAAGATAGAACACTCCAAGTCATGTTGTCAGGAAAAAATAGAAAGGAGGAAATTATGTTTCTCAAAGGAGCTATAAAAATATCTAAGAGAATAAATCCCTTCAAAATAGAATTTATTAATAGTAACTATTAGATTATATTTAGTTTTGATAAAGAAGAAGATATAGCAAAATATTTGGAGATTGCTGACAAAAAAGAAGCTGAGAACTTTACACTTAGGAGAATAGACAAAGATATGAGCACATAATCAACCTTCTAAAGATATATTCAGAACAAAAAGTTTTTCAAGTCAGAAAGCTTCCTATTATTCAGAAATAGATCAAAATATATTATATCGATGAATACAAATTACAAGCTTAGTAAACATGTGATTAAACAAATAATAAAAAAATTTGAAGAAATTATCAATATTTATGAATATAGAACATCTTTCCATTAAAATGGTTCAGAATTTATTTTTATGCTTACCAAGAATATATCAACTTGAATAAGGAATAGATAATCAAGATAAAATCCAATCAAATATAGTTTGTGATAGTTCACAAGAAACAAGATGATTAAGAAGCTATTCAGATTTTAAAAGAAAGAAAGGGATACTCCTTAAGACTTTATGGAGTTGATAAATTATCTACAAAATTTATAGAAAAACCTTAAACTATACAAAGGCTAAAGTCTTTTATATATCAAAAAATAAGATTACCTTGATATCAGAAAACTATACAGTAATGTATTTTGAGAATGAAAAAAATCTAAGAGAAGTACTCCAGCATCAAATAAAGATTGATAATCAAGAACTAGGATGAAGTATAAAAAATTATTATTATCACAAAGTGTTAGTCAATCTAGCTAAGTTAGGTAATACACATATAATAATTAAAGAAGTAAGGGAACAAGATTGTAAAAGCCAAGATAGAATAAGTAAAGATAGAGAAAATAATGAAGATATCAAGGTTAATAATGAATCCTTAAAGTATTTAACATATAAAAATTTACAAATCACTTATGTCCTTTTTTGAGGAACAAAATTCATAGATTTTTATTTTAATAGGAACAAAAGTCAGAAAATACTAAAAATCAATGATTTGAATAGTAGAGAACAATTGTATATAGTTTTTTATAGTTATTAATTTAAAAATTTTAATGTTTTCTAGTAAGGACATTTAGCTTTTGTTACTGCCTTCTCCTTTAGGAACCTATTTTTAATTATAATAACTGAAAAAGGTCAGTAAGACTTAGAAGAAACAATAGTTAGTCAGAAAACAGGAGAAGTATAATGAGATCTATATCACCAGTAACTAATAGCAATAGGGTGCCACTAGGAAAATAGAGACATCAGGAAACAAATCAAGCTCCACACCTGGCTTTACAATATTTCTTGAAATAGATAATAAAGCTTTGGATACCAGATAACATTAAAGGTAAATAATAAGACAGAAAACAAGAAGCCTAAGATCAACTGCAAAACAAAAGTTAGAGGTAGTTCAGCTAAGCAAAATATTAGAGAAGCTTAGCAAATAACTAGATAAACTAGAGAAAGGCCCACTCAAAAGAAGAACCAACTACTCCTAAAAAAGGTGTACCAGTCAATTGCAGAAAGAGAAGGAATGTTAGTCAAACATTTTCAAGTCAAAAATGCAAAACAAGTGCAAAATATAATAAATAGAGAAAAACAATAGTAGGTGGTAGCAAAGTGATTAAAATCTTGATATTTTTTTGTAATAGAAAAGATAAATTTCTAGAGAGAAATAGAGAGGACCAACAGATAGAAAAAACAAAAGAGAAAGATATATAGAAAAGAATAATTAGAATAGGAACATACAATATCTGAAGTATTATTAATAGTATAAATTAGTATAGTCTTATATAAGAAATACAGGAACAAAGTATTGGAATAATGAGACTATATGAAATAAAATTAATCAATACAAAGGCAAAATGAATCTTCCAAAAGCAAACAATCTTCAAGTATTTTTATATTATCAATAAAGATACTTTATACAGTATAATGCAGGGATTAGTCTCTTGATAAAAAAAGATCTGGAAAGAAAAGTAGCTTTGATAGAAGAGATAGAAGGATATATGATAGTAATTAATATGCTCATGAAATGGAACAAGATATATATTATCCAAATCTATATTCTTTCAGACAAATAACAAAGCATGAAGGTGCAGAAAAAAGTACAAAACTTTATTAAAGAAAATAATAGACAAGACTTTTATATAATAGTAATAGAAGACTTTAATACTACATACAACCTTGCAGAAAACAATAAATTAATATCTAGAGCTAAATAAATTATCTTGGTATTCAAAAATACTGCTATTCAACTTTTTAAATAAATGGTCCTTCCTTGATATATAGGCTATATAAGAAGAAAAAGATAAAACTTCAACAATATGGAACATTACTAGCAGTAGTTAGATTGATTATATATGGATATTTCAAAGCCTTATAAACTATTCAATACTCAGATTTGACAAGCAAAGTATAGAGGAAACAACAGGAGATGATTATACTATACTAGTGCTAATAATACATAATATTAATCTCTTCATAAGAGATATCAAAAACAAGCCTCCTACAAAAAGTGAACAAAGAATTAATATAAAGAAATCAACACCTGGGCAGTAAAAGATATTCAGTAAAAGTCTAAATTGCAAATTTAAAATGGCAATGAATCCATTGTTTAAAAAAAAGCCTGAAAAAGGTAAAAGAAAAGCTCAAATAAACAAGATCTGGAAGATATTCGAAAAACAAATATATAAAATAATACATAATAAACTTGTAACCAAGAAACTACCTACTTCTCAGAAAAAACATTATAGACATAGGCCAGAATTCATTAAGTATTAGAGGGTCCTTCAGCTATTCGCACTCTTTAAGAAGATAGAAAGTATATATAATTTAATCAAATTGTAAGCCCTTAGTATAGTAATTAGAAAATATAATACTACTTTCATCCTAATCATTAGATTAAAAACTATTACATTCAATATAGCATTTCTCAAATTTTATGAAAACTATTAAAAAAGAATATATAGAATGCAATAGAAGGCCTAAAACTTGTTTGTCAGAATACAGAAATAAAAAAAAAACAAGGGATACCATTAAAAGAGTCTTGGAATAAAGATGTGATAACTTATATAGTAATTAAAAAAAATGGTAAACTCCTTGACTGACAGAGAGTGATCAAAATAACATTGAATAGGATCAAGGTTAAAGATGAAAAAAAGAAATATATAACTATTAAGAAGAAAGAAATCGAAAGAGAAATAAAATGATATCATTATAAAATATTCAAATGACAAAATGTCAATTTCAACAGCCTTATAGAAGATTGGAAAGAAGAATATAATCCTAAAAGTTATATTAAAAAAAGGTGATATAAAAACCTACTGGAACCAATTTTCCAAGAAAAACTATATGAAATGCTTCAAAGACTTTTCAATAATAAAGCCTTAAGGAGATTATAAATCAGTTATGAAAGGCTAAAAAGACTGAATCAAGAAAGAAAAAAATATTATAAAAATATGCTTAACTGCTTTCTAAATTAAAAAATTATTCCAATAGAATGAAAGAAAAGCCATATATATCCCATAGCAAAGTCAAAACCATAAGAATGTGAACTCCTCAATATTAGACTGATAGTATTACTGGAGGTCACATAAAAATATTTAACTAAAATCCTCACAAACAAATTAAAAAATATTTGCAAGATTAATAATATTCTGAGAGGATCTAATTATATAGGATTATTAGGAAAAAGTATAGTAAAACCAATTCAAATTCTTAATAACATTTTTAAGAAAGCAAGAAAAAATAAAAAAGAGTTATGGATACTTTTCCAAGATATAATAAAAGTATATAATACTATTAGCCTGAATTTGTTAATCAAGGCAATAAATAGAATCAAGATATCAGAAGGCTTTATCTAAATTATAATAAGTCTATTTTAAAATCAAGAATTTAGGATTATATTTGAGAAAGATCTAACTGATATAATTATAATAGAAAATGGCATTGATCAAGAAGAAACTATCTCATCACTAATATGAAGAATATTCTATGATCCTTTATTGTATAAGATTCAGAATAATAAAATAAAAGGCCACAAAATATTAATAGCTTAGGACCTTGAGTTAAAGGAAAATACTGGAAGAAAGTTAGAGTCAAAGCAAATAGCTATCAAATTCATGAATGATATAATATGAATAGCAAGATCCAAAGAGGATATGGAAAAGATTGTAAAAGAAGCAAGAATTTTTTATAGAACAAATGACTTATAGATTAATAGTAGCAAATCAGTATTAATTATTATTAACAATCTCAAGTAATATCCAGAAGAGATCCAAGTAGGGGTTGATAGAAAAGTAGTTAGAGAATTGGATAGAGCTAAACAGACAAGATTTCTAGAGATCTGAACAGATAACCAGAAATCTGCTATCGAACTCAAAAAACAAATGTTTAAAGAAATCAACATGGTTATCAAGTTTCAAAGAACAAAAAGTTAACTGACAAGCAAGCACTTTATATTTTGAACAGAGTTTTATTACCTAGAATCGAATTTAGAATGCAACATAGTGTACTTTTCTGACAAATGTATAATACTCTAATAATGACATATAGAAAGCTGTTCAAAAATACTATAAGGTCACACTATATTGATATATATCTAATAGTATAGTACATCATCCCAAAATTTATAATTTAAAGAGTATTTGGATATTGCAAAAAGAAAGTCAGATAACAAGATTATACAATAGGTTAAATGACTTAGGATTAGCTGAAATCACAATAATTATTAGATTAAGGCTATTATAGATTAAGTACTGGAAACCTCTCAACCTACTCACATATAACTTACTAGACTATCTTCTGAAAAAGAGCAACTTCACATTACAAGTACTGAAACTGACCAAAGATATAGAGATAATCTTCCATAGTCAAAATAGTATCTTTAATTGGAGTATCAAAAATAGTTCAATTAAAGATTATTTGATAACAGATGAATATAGTAAAACCATTCTATCACTCAAATACAATAAGTTGATATACATGAATTAACTTATCAACTATGAAACTAGAGAAGTATGGGACAGGTGAATACTTCAACTTTTACATAAGACAAGTAAGAGATCTATTCTAGAATAGTACTTATCAATGATAAGAGAGATATGAGAAAACAAACTAAGATAGTTTATAAGATCTTAAAAAGAAGATTGTTTAAAGTGGAGTTCAGAATATCTAGTAGTTAATCTCAACCTCAATAAAAGATAAAAACTTTGAGTGATCACAAAAAGCAATAATCAGTAGCAACAACTTGTTTAGAAAAAGTTGATTTTAAATAACAATAAAAGATGTATTAAAATAGATCATTTCAAAAGTGATAGCTTCAAGGAAAACTTAGGATCAAATCTGATATGATATCAAGATTGCTTAGAAAGGATCAAGACTGAAAACTGATATATAATAAAATCAAATATAGAACAAACATATATGGTTCCTTATCTTAATACTAGGAAATCTATAATGAGAGCTCAACTTTTAAAAATCCCTTGTTTTAAGGTAACCTTAGAGAAAACAATAAGTAAAACAATTCATATAGACTCAGTAATTACACAATGTAATAGAAGACAATTGAAAGAAGTAGAGATAGAAAACTAAAAGGAGAAGCCTATTAAAGAGAATATTAAAGAAGGTGCATAATAAACCCATTGATTAAAATACTCAAGCATAATAGGGGGGATAATAGCAATAATACAATAATCTTTTACTTTGATGAATATCTTATTGATTATGGAAATAAAAATATAAAGATGGGTGCAACATGGATACATATTGAAGAAGCAGAAAGGAAAAGCAAGTTCCAAGCAGTGGTAGTTGATTGGCCTTTATCTACAAAAGTAGAACTAGTAGCAATAGTCACCATATTACTAGTAATATTAGTTAATAGCAAGATTCAAATCCATACTGATAGTCAAGCCTATATCTCCAAATAGAAAACTATAGAAAAGAGGAATCTCAAAAAAACCTATAAAAGATGATTAAAAGAACAAAATTAGCTCTTATAGGTAAAGATGGGTCCCTAAAGGGGGAGACAGTGACAAAATTTAAATGTCCTTTACTAGGAAACATTAAAATTTTTAAATTAATAACTATAAAAAAAACTACTCTCAATTGTTCTTCATTATTCAAATTATTGATTTATAGTATTTCCTGACTTTTGTTCTTATTAAAGTGAAGAGTTATGGATTTTGTCCCTCAAAAAGAGACATAAGTGATCTGTGAAATATTATATGTCAAATACTTTAGGGATCATTATTACTTGTAGATATGAATGTTTTGAATCTAATAAAAAAAAAAGAATTATATCTAAATCTTATCAAGGTTAAAGTATACTCCAATATTCAATATAATGAGGAAGCAGATATTCTAGTCAAAAAAGTGTTAAAGTTCTCAACAATAGAATGCCAAGATTTGGACACACCTAAGATTATTACCGAAATCAAATAGCAAGATATAGTGCTGAATATTCCAATAAGATAGTTTGTTAAAGAAATTAATGCCAAAATAATAATACATCAATAAACAACTCAAAACAGAATAGATAAAAAATAAATTTATCAAATTCAAGATCAATATAGGCACATATAGAACTTAGTTTGAAAACAAATAAATAATGGGTACACATAAAATATCTCTTTTAAAAGATCCCAAAGAAAAAGTTTTCTTGTTAAAATGATCAGTGATGAGCTACCCATGTTAACAAAGTTAGCCACAAAAAGATTAGACTTATATAAGCAAGTAAAATGTCTTGTATGTGAATAGCAAGAAAAAACAATAGAACATTTGCTAGAATATCCAGCATATAAAACTTAGTGACAAGAAACCTGGCAGAAGGGTACGGAAGATATAATACAAGGTTTTAACAAACTTCTGACAGATAGAAAAAAGAAGTTGGAAGAAAAAGAAATAAGTTAGTTGATTATAGAATAAAAAGAGGAGAAATAGATAAGAAAATAGTTCAACTAATGAAAAGAATCTCAAATACTAATCGGGATATACTTAGCTTCTACATGGGACAGATTAAAAAAGATTTAATGGATAAGATAGTAAACTCGAAGTGTTATGGAAAGTGAATTGATAAAAAAGCAAAAAAATAGATAATGAAAATACAAAAGAAAACATATAATTACTTCAGAAAGAAAATTTGAAATATCAGATATGAGAAGGTGATAGAGTGGAAATAAATATTAGGAATCAGTAGAAGTAATAAGATCAAAAGGCTAATATATCTATAGAAGCAAAAAAACAAGATTAAGATACTAGAAAATTGGTCATATCAAGTACCATTAAGGAAAAAAGAATTAAAAAATATGATGCTCAAACAGGTCCTATGAGATAGAATAAAGTATGAAATGAAATGGTTGGGTTTTAATCTCTGTCAAAACTCAAAAGAGTAATTTACAGTAATAATCTGCAGGCAATGATATTAGAAGTTGAAAGGATTTACCTGAGCTCCTAATGGAGTGATAAATTACTTTCGAAATTATACTTAGAAAGGTAAAACAATCAAAATAAGTGAGCTAGTTAAAGAATTAGCTTTAGTGTCTCATGTCATATATACAGCTTATAAATATTTAATAAAGCATACATATATAATTAGCCTGATAGAGGACAAAAAAAAAAAAAAAAAAGAATATTTCTTAATAAAACTTCAAATTGGATGGTTTTTTTTTCTTTTTTTAATATTTTTAACAATTTATTATTTTCTGAAATAATCAATTACAACAATAATCTTGATTGGTTAAAGATCTAATACTAATTTAATTTTTTTTTTAATGTGTGATCATTTAACTAATAATATACAAAGATAGAAAGTCAATGTAACATTGAATATGTTTATTTAATATCTCAATAAAGACATGTTTCGTTTCTTTTATAGATTTCGATATAATTTCGGCCGGTATTATACCTTATGTTCTAAGCATCTCCCTAAAAAAATTTTTTTTCCCTAATTTCATTGGAAAACATGGCCACGCGTGTGGGAACAACGATGAACGATCGAGGCATACAAGATCTCGATGAGTCTTGTCCAATATGTAAGAATACTAGATATCTCACTCCCAACATGAAACTACTTGTGAGTGAATGTTATCATAAAATGTAAGTATCTTATATTTCTTTATGACATCAGGAAAGTTGTACTTATATTTTGGATGTTTTTTTAGGTGTGAATCGTGTATAGATAGATTATTTGCTAACGGTGCTGGACCTTGTCCGAAGTGTGGTATTACTTTGAGAAAAATAAATTTTGTGGTGCCAACTTTTGAGGATTTGAGTGTGGAAAAAGAAGTTCGGATACGCAAAAGGATCGCGCAACAGTAATTTATTTTACTTTGGAATATTTTTTGACGAATCATATCTTGATCTGATAGGATTTAAATAGATTTAATAAACGGCAGGAAGATTTTCAAAGCTTACAGGAATATAACGATTATCTAGAGATGGTTGAAGATATAGGTACTTATTGTCACTTCGATAGATATACATGTCAAATCAGAATGGTTAATTTTATTATTCAGTTTGGAATCTTAATAGTAATATTAACAAGCAAGCCACGGATGAATTGATTGAGAGATATACCAAAGAGAACAAAGACATTATTATGCATAACGCACGAAGACAGGTCCAGTAAATAAATGCTTATCGGTCTAATTTTACAAATATTCGTTTAATCATGGCTAAAAAAATTTTTCTTTTAATTAGATTGATGAAGAAAAATTTGCTGCATACATGCAAGATCGTGAAAAAAGAGAAAAGCGTATGCAGTTTGAGAATTATAAAAAGTCGTTAGAGATGGAACGTAAAGCTAAAGAAGAGCATCATGCTGAAATAATCAATGAATTGGTATCACCTATTCCATTAATTGTCATATATTTACCTGGAGATCAATTTTGTGAGCACTATTATTCTTTATAGGCAACTTCAAAAATACCAGCTTCACGGATTTTAAAAGCAAAAAAAGAGACTGGTCCCAAGAAACCTAGTTCACTCGAGGATCCGATCCTCAACAGTCTACAAATTAAGGATAGCGGGATTGAATGGTATGGGGTAGACCATGTTCCCCGCGAAGACGCACAAGAATTTGATCCTATCGCATCAGAGTACATGGAAATAGATCATTATACTCTTAAAGACAAATATGCTGACTCGTATCCTTTCTTGTTTTATTTGTTTTGTTAAATCCTATACCAACAACTTGAATTTGTTTTTAACAAAACGATGTTTACAGATATTTACCCACTCCCACATTATTGTTGAAGGCTGGCGGGTATAATCAAAAGCTTATCTATGAGAGGTCGCTTCAAAGTGCCTTTTCAGGTATTTTTGATCGCTGTGGACCCGAAATCAAGCAGGAATAATATTTGCCAATTTATATTTCATTGAACGAATCTAAACGAATACCATATCTTGATTTAAGCCACGTGGTTTTAGGAGTTAATAAGTATAAACAATGTAAATCGAGGTAATTGTTAATTGAAGGTGTTTTAAGAAAAGTTATTATTGTCAAAACAAGGAGTTTTGAAAGAACACTTCTTTGGAAGGGGTAGTCAAGGGATCTATTGGAAAGAGTATTGCTTACTTAATTCATACAATACATTTGCATGTTTGATATGAATCATATTTGCAATAAAAAAATTAAAATATTTTAACACATTATATTACAATTATAAGCTATTTAATATATCAATTAAAACTAATTTAATATTTATTGATATTATACAAATATTATACAAATTTAAATAAAGATACTTTGTATAAAACAAAAGTTAATAAAACAACTATTTTCGCTGATCCTCCAATTACACACAAAAAAAATATTTACAAGAAGTTTTTTTACTTCTTTGTTAATAAAGTCTTAATACTTTTTCAATAAATAACAACTTGTTATTTATATTTCTATTTATCAATTTTCAAAAATATTAAGAAAGCATTAATCTTAACTTAATAAAAGTTTAAGAAAAAATTTTAAAAAAAAATAAAAATTACTTATAACTATAGTAAATACAATAGATCACTTATTAATTTATAAATAGAATATTCATATAAATAACAAAAAACAAAAAGTAGAAATTTGACAAATGAAAAATTCCTATTTTGATATAGAACAAAAATATTTTTTATTAAGACAAATTATATCATTAAGCAAGAATCAACAAAATCTAAAATTGAATAATGCAAGTTTAAGAATATCAAATATGAAATTGATAATAAAGAAAAAATAAATGATATATTTAAAATTAATAAACTCAAAATGCAAATTTTTAATAATTATTTTATATAATTTTTTATGATTATAAACTATAGAATTTGATTTAATTTATTAAATAGTATAATAAAAGATATTAAAATTTATAAAATTAATCTTAATTAAAATTGATAATAAAAATTTTAAGTTTTTTTGTGAATTTTTGTATATATTAATAATTTATTTAAATTATTAAAGTATTTTATTAGTTTTGTGATATATCAAATTGTCATAAATTATATAGACAAAATAATATACTTTGTTTTCAAATAAATCATTAGTCAAAATTGTGTCATTTGACAGCTAAATTATTGTCAAATTTGATTAAATTTAATAATAAAATTATTGCCAAATTCTTTTTTATTACTGCCACTTAACATATTATTTAGGCAACAAATTGACAATAAAAAATTTGACAATCAAAAATTTAATAATTAAAAAATTCAGCAATCAAAAATTTATTAATTAAAAGTTTAACAATAAATTATCAAAAAATTCATTAACAATTTATCAAATAATTTATTAAAAATTTAGCAAAAATTCATTAAAAGTTCATTACAAAATTATTTATTAACAATTCAATAAAAATTCAACATTAATTTATTAATAATTCACCAAAAATTCATCAAAAATTTATCAACTATTTATTAAATTTCAGCAACTATATATTAAAACTATTTATTAAAAATTTATTAACAATTTATTAAAAATTTAGCAACTATTTATTAAATTATTCATTAAAAGTTTATTGATTATTAATTAAAATTTCGACAACTATTTATTCAAAAATCTATAAAACTTGTGAAAAAAATCATTTATATTTTATTTTATTTATTTATTTTTTTTTAAACTCGATGAGAAGAAATTTTAAAATTCTACTTGTCAAGCAATTTGTCAGGCTACATTATTTAGAAACAATAAAAAAAACACTTTAGCAGAACCAGCTGCCCCAGCTGCTCGAAGTTATTACAATCCTATAGGACATAGCATATCAAGGTACCACTGTTGTTCAGTTCTATAAAAAGGAAAAAAAAGAATGAGATCAGTTTATTACTAATGTGTGAATACATGTGTTTGAATGCTTAAGTTAACTAACTAAAACTCTAGAAAAGTAACTAACTTTTAAATTTGTTCCATGGGTTGTAATGTGGTACAGTGAAAAGATGAGATGTGTTTAGTATATTTGTGTTCCTATGTTTACTGCTATTATCACAATTCAATATATTCAAAGAGAAGCTTGAGAATAATGAATTGTTTACTATGCAACTCATATGAGGAAAAGAAGCTTTCATTTGAGTCCATACTATTCTGATTTTAATAGGATGTGCTTGTCATTAATGCATTTGAAGTGGTAATATTAATGTAGTTTTCCATTGTCACCTTATGGTAACTTTTAGCAATATCTATTTATCAGCTTATTGATTATTTTCAGGTGGTATTACAAAACTCCCAATTCGACAACTGGTACCACTTAATTGAACTTTACCTAAGGTTACCTCAATACTGCAGAAAACTCTTCCATATTCTTTTAGTGAATTTACTCTCTAGCCAGGTTCCAACTATATATGGAAATAAATTATTTTTGCTGAACAGGAAGGAGGAATTCTTTAGGATAGTCATCTATACAGTCAATTAGATAAGGGAGTTAGTGAAAGAGAACTCCTCTTGATATGATCTAAGTGATTTTTATGTTTTTTAAGATAGAAGGAATACTATCTCTAAGGAGAAAAGATTGAAAATAGTAGCATATATATAACTGTATAGGTTGATCCAATACAATACGTTCTACCTTACTATGGGTCCTTTTTACCTCAATACAATAAAATCAAGAGACATTCACTAGACCTCTGTGTTCTAAAAGTTGAGCTAAACAGTTTACTAGCAGTGACTTTTTTTTCAAAAACCAGGTTCAGGTGATTATAATTTATAAAGTGTAACTATTAAATTATGTTAATAATCGTTATAAGAGCAATACTTGATTTCAAGAGTAGTAATATAGAATAGAAAACATGTGTGACACATGTATTGTCTTGTTTATTTCTGGCTACTGTATGGCATTATCTGACTCCTACTTTTCAGCCAATGAAATTTTAGCAAGTCTAGTGTAACCAAAAATTCAAGGTCAGAAGGGGTAGGCAAAATTTTCCAAAATAAGACAGAAAAATAAATTTCATATGAAAGAAGGCTTGGGGTCTAGTGAATTTTCTAAAGGGATAAGACCACTGCATATGGCATAGCCTTTGGCGAGTACTCCATCTCTAGATTTGCCTATCCTAACTATGAGGGAAGGTAAGAAGTCTTCAATCAATAGTCTTCTCTCTAAGGGACTTTTCTTACCATTGGGAACCTAGATATACTTCAATCACTTTTGCTTAAAAATTACACTCAAGCCAAACAGAGAGTTGAAAAGGAAATAAATGTGAGTAAAAGTTGTTATACAGTATATTTACATAGTGTATAAGTGAAGGTGAGGAAGCTATATTAGTACAAAAGAGAAAATTTTAACGAATACTACTTTGGAGGGATGGTTTTAAGGATTAGCAGAAAGAGTTGAATTTGAAAAAAATCATTTATATTTATATATTATTCAATATTATTTATATAATAATATATAAATAAGTTATATTTATATATATATATATTTTTTTTTTGAGTACCCGTAGCCAGGCTAGATCATCAGTTTATTAATCAATTGAAAACAAAAGTATATTTTCATTCGAGCAACATGATATATATTACAGCTAAACTATTATTCTAATCTAACTAACTCATTGTAAGCATAAAGCCTCTAAGTTTAGCCTTGAGGACAATATTTCACTCCGCAGTGTTTTTGGGTAAAGACCCTTCTAGTCCACTACATCATTGCCAGCAGGTTGTCACTGTTGTATATCTGACCAAGCCGCTGGAATATAGGAAACTACAAAAGGATGGGTTGAAAAAGGAGAGGAGGAATTTTTAAAAATATCTAAGTAGACTACAAGAAAATGAAAGAGTAAAAATTGAAAAAATATTTCCAGCTTCCTCCAAAGATCTGCTTCTCAAGATCTCTTCTCAATAAGAAATACCCAATTGGGATATCTTTTTTTTTCCTGACCATCTGAGAAACTTATTCATTCTTGATCTTGATTTCCTTCTTGTGTACTGTTTAAGGAGACTTATCGCCTAGTAGGAGCCTTTACTTCCAGGATATAGCTAGTCCCAACTTTCTTCGAGTAGTGATTTTTTATCCACCTGTGATAGAGAGATGACTTATAATGGATCCCAGGTTCTTATGTGACCTAGTAAGGACTAGGTCATGTTGTTTCAGTGTAATACCTTCCAGCAGCCATGCCTAATTAAAGAAATTTTACTGATAAACATCTTCTATTACCTAAAAGACCAGATTTCTCAATAATCCTTTTGCCTTGTAATGGTAAAAAGGTAATAGTAGTGATATGGATCCTCGTCAATTGCAATATCCTTTAACAACTTCTAGGAAAATGCATTCTCAACTGTAACCAAAGGATTAGAGCTTAGCATGGACTAGAGACCGTTCGGTCTTATTGCCTGATCAGAATAAAAGGGAAACTTTGGACTTGAACTTTGCCTGATCAGGATGATAGGAGAGAAAGACCTCAGCTTGAACAAATAGTAGCTTTTTTATCACCTGGGGACTTGTTGCTCATATCTTATTGACTTTATAGTACTTGATCTGTAGATTAACCCAATTGGAGAAGTAGGGTGGACACAGGGCATCAATCAACTCTTTCTATCATCAATGATGTTATCAGAACATGTGAGATGACCAGTAGGTACTTGTTTATATTCAACTACTAACGTGTTTCATGTTCACCAATCATATTTTGCAATAGATTGTATCACCTAAAATTCAGGGTCAAACTGAGATAGGCAAAATTCTTCAGAAAACCAAAAAAATTTTTAGGCGACTATAAAAGGAAAGAAATAGTAGGCAGATACTTTGAAATATGGCTTGATATTCACTGCCTCCCACTGCAGAAAACTTCTATAGACATGCTTCAATATGAAAGGCTTCAAGTACTACACTATTAGTTCTTCTTCCTTTCAAAACTTTTTTGCCGTAGGTAGATAAGGTGTTTCTTGACTTTTCTAGGTCACAGAAAACCAAGTTTTTGTTTGAAAACAAATATAAACAAGAGGAAGGATTTGGAAGTATCTCTTAAAGTAAAACTTTAAGTTGATTTAAGGATAGTGTTAAAACTTTATTAACAAAGAAATAAAAAATTTCTTGTGAACATCTTTTTTGTATGTGGGTAAAGGATCAGCAGAAAGAGTTTCAGTAATATTTTTATAAGTTATATTTATATATTATTTGATATTATTTATATAATAATATATAATTAAAAAAACTCTTTCTACTGATTCTCTGATCACATATAAAAAAGATGTTTGCAAGAAGTTTTTATACTTTTTGCTAATATAGTCTCTACACTTTAATTAAAACAACTTGAAATATGATTTCAAAAGTTACTTTTATACTTTCTCTTTTGATTACAAATCTTTTTACTCAAAAACTTGACTTCTAGTGACTAAGAAAAGTCAAGTAATACCTTTGATATCAATGGCAAGAAAGTTTTTAAAGGAAAAAAAACTAATTTTGAAATACCTGAAGATCTTTTTAACTTTTGAAGCAAAAAGTATATAGAGATTTTCTATAATAAAAAAGCTTATTTTCTTCCTTTTTGACTGTCTGTATTTTCTTTAAACTTTCACTTTCATAGTTTTTTTAAGAATTTTGCCTACCTTAGTTTGATCCTGAATTTTGGGTAGTACAAATTTTCACCAAAAATAATTGACTGATATAAAACATATTAGGTTTTAAAATATAAACAAGCTCATATTGGTCATAATTACATGTTCTGATTATATCATTGATGATTGAAAAGAAAAGTTATGAAAAAATTATCCTTCAACTGAGCAAGTTTCCAAAAAAGATAGTTATGATATTAAAAAACAAGTGAAGGATACAAAACTGGCATCCCTATCTCTTAATCAAGTCCTTTAGATTAT
Source organism: Acaulospora colombiana (assembly GCA_910592055.1). NCBI lineage: Eukaryota > Fungi > Glomeromycota > Glomeromycetes > Diversisporales > Acaulosporaceae > Acaulospora > Acaulospora colombiana. Next base: position 945 of record CAJVPT010000806.1, on the reverse strand, counting down.
GAAAAGATTTTTTCAAAAAGAAAGCTAAGGTCTCCAAGCTTCCATTCCAGTCAGACAAAGTTTCTGCAAAGATTTCTTTATTCTGATTAGACTAATTCTACTATAATGTGATGTTAGCATCAATCTTGCAATAAGTGAATTTATAAATTAGTAAAAAGATAAGTTTCTCAAATATTCTTCTTGAAGTCTCAGTATCCAGAAATAGTTATGTTTTTCAAACAATCCAAAGTTTAGAGAATATTCTAATCAGGCAAATCCTATTTGAGAGGAGACTATTTACTTGAATAAAAACCTTTTAAAGAACTGTGAATTATTTTCTTTTTTTTTTTCTCCTTTTCCAATTTGTAATTCTGCAATTCATTGTTTTTTAGAATAATATATAATGACAAATTGTAGGTGATGATCCTAGTAGATAGAAGTTATTATCAATTTATTAAGGAAATATAATATTATCCTCAAAATCTGACTTAGAGTATCTAATTTAGATTTTGTTTTATTTAGTCTGAACTAGTTTAGTGGACTCCTCATATTTTTAAGTCCTATAGTTCTTTAATTAATAATGTGTAAAGATGAGTTAGTCATTAAGTAAAAAAAAAAAAAAAACTCTTTTTGCAAATCCCTCAGATCCTTAGAAATTTTCTTTTTAGACAATTTACTTAAAGAAAAAGAAACATCTTTTTTCAAGACACATATTCTTGCAATACCAGCATATAACAGTTATCTTAGTACAAAACAACATTTTGTGCATAACCCTAGAGCAGTAAATTGTTGGAAAATATACATATACAGCAATAACTTTGACTTTTTCTCCTTTTAAGAAAAAGGAAGGAAATCAACATAAACTGATTTACAGTCAGAAAAGGGGAGCCAATATCAACTTTACAGAGCTTGCAGCCAGGCCAGTGCAGGTTGACACCTTTCTTGACACTACAAGAAATCTTAAAG